>JANJYP010042473.1:0-12079 GCA_024605115.1 Rastrelliger brachysoma | reverse complement strand
AAATTGTACCTCGTTCAGTGTCTCCACAAGGCCGTTGCCAGTGGGAGCGGGTGTTAAAATTTGGCAAGGGCTGCGCGTGTTGTGACTTGGGCCAAGGCTGTTCGCTACACAAAAATCTTAATCTGAACGGGGCGAGAGGTTTACCTAGGCATGCGGCCAACTCTTCTTCAGACTTCATGTGGCATTTCACTGTGTCAACACAGACACCTTGATATGTAACTGACAGTGTTGGGCAACTTACTTAAAACCTGTAATGCATTATTTATTACGTGTTACTGTCATTTTAAAGTAATTCATTACATTACAATATTACTGTATTTGAATTATAAGGCATTACACTACTTTTGCATTACTTTAAAGTTACTCTCTCCAAAATAACTGGAAATATGGATTTGGCATTCTAAATGTAGCTCATTATTATGCTCAGTTAGCTCATTGCACATCATGACATCAGAGATTTAAAAAAAGGAGTTTTTAAAATGTAGCAGGAATATGCCTTATTTATTCATTTCTTATGGCGATATGCACTTCCTTGAAGATTGGAACTAACGCGACGGAGCGTTTTACACGAACTCATTAAACCCGCACACCTGCAGCGGAACTGTACCTGTAGCACCTGTTGCTGAAAGAGCAGCAGCGCGAAATGTAAACTTTGGATGTGAGAGCTTACAGCTGCAGCTCTGCAGCTCTGCATGGACTACTGCAAAGAAGCGATGGTAAGGAAAACGATTCAGTTTACACATATTCGTGTTTTACTGTTGTTCCCTACAATAATAAAAGTATTGCGCTTAATCACGTATTGGTCTTGCTATGTTTGTGAGTAAGCAAAGCCATTGAAGTCAGTGAATGTGATATCATGTTCACCAAGTAGCTTCATCTCTGTTAAAAGTCTGTTGCACAGCGAAAGTAACTTAATATATTTGAGAAATGGGTGAAATAACAGAGAGCATTGAGCCTACTTGTTTGATGAAAAACTTGAACGGACTTGTGAAATATAGAGGCTACTATCCTCTGCGTTTTCTTTTTAGTCGTCTACCCTCATGAAATTGTGTGTGTGTTTGTGTGAAAGTGTGAAGTCTGTCTTGAAAAATAATTAATAGACTAGAATCATTAATGATAAATCAATGTTGTCAGTTACACTCTCATGTTTACTGTATTCATCTTTCTCCAGATATCAACAAGTGCATGGATGACACTCCAGTGCAGCCACATCTGAACACCTTCCTACCACATTAATAGGAACAGGAAATGCAGTTTCCGGGCGAGCTGGTATGAAATCCAGCCCTACAGTGAGTATTCTGTGACTATGGACTGTTTTGAGCACACTTTATCTTATATTTATTGAGACAAATAATGTTTGTGTCTTTGTATTAATGCCCAATGTGTTTTGTTTTGGTTNCTTTATCTTATATTTATTGAGACAAATAATGTTTGTGTCTTTGTATTAATGCCCAATGTGTTTAGTTTTGGTTTCTAAATAAACTGAAGTAAACATTTTGAATGCTTAAATATTGCTTAGTTTGTCCTTATATGTACCCACCTGAAAAAACACTGGNTTCTAAATAAACTGAAGTAAACATTTTGATTGCTTAAATATTGCTTAGTTTGTCCTTATATGTACCCACCTGAAAAAACACTGACCCCACCTCAACCCCCCTGATAATTTTGGTCTGGAAACACACCTGCTTATTATGTGTAGGACGGCTAATGATATATCGACTCGACCTATGTGTGCACAGCTTGTTGTGATTGTGAATGATTCATTTGACAGGCTAACAGAACTAGTTTTGAATGAAAACATCTCACCTAACATCCTATTTTGCCTGGACATGTCCACTTTTTACATCCTGTCCAGGGCGTCCCAAGTTTTTAAAAAAATATATAAATACATAAAAATGNTATTTTGCCTGGACATGTCCACTTTTTACATCCTGTCCAGGGTGTCCAAGTTTTTAAAAAAATATATAAATACATAAAAATGTGTACTTTTTCCAGGCAGTCTCCCACATATTGATAGCAGCTCTCTCCGCAAATGAGATTCAATTTCCTGGAAACAAGAACACGCAAGGGTGGGCGTGTGTGTGGGAAAGAGAGAGCGGCTCTTTCTCCTTGCACTGAGTAAGTCTCTTTCATTCTCGCCCACTGGGTATAAATGCATTGCAACGCCTGTTACTGACATTTGCATTGAAGCGGAGTCTGGTCATTTTTAACCCCTCTGGCCAAAATGTCTGGTGAACATACTCAATCTAAGTGCAACTTGAACTGTATTAAAATAGTCAGTGTTAACATGTCAGTTTATCATTCACATCATGTCACTGTTTCTTGTGTGTAATAAAGTTAGTAGTAAGTGCTGCCTGTTCACTTTACAGCAGTTAAATTGTTCGTCGCTCTTAGTAAACGTGGGGTTGCCAAANATCATTCACATCATGTCACTGTTTCTTGTGTGTAATAAAGTTAGTAGTAGTGCTGCCTGTTCACTTTACAGCAGTTAAATTGTCCGTCGCTCTTAGTAAACGTGGGGTTGCCAAACATTTATAGTAGATTTACAGTATGGATATATAGATTTATAGTTTGCTAGTGTGTGTGTGCTTACTCTGCCTCCATGCATGCAGAAGTACGCCTCACTCACAGGCTACTGATCAGCAATATTTAAATATTTAATATTTGTGGTTCATTTTCTAAATAAAGGCAGAAAACATCTATGAAATGGATCAGATGGTACCTGTGTGTGTCCGTGTATTGATACGTAAAGGTTAATCTTCCCATCGTTATAATACAGTCTACATATCTTTTCTCCCTGACTGCTCCTGACTGACAGCCGCTAATGATATTCAATCTCCCGTTATCTGGAGCGAGTGAGCACAGGAGGGATAGCGTGTGTGTTATTGATCATGTATTGCGCACACAAGTGGGAGCAAACGTGTGTGTGTGTCTTGTGACTGCAGCGACAGTAGGCCACCCCCTGACCGACCGACAGACAGACAGACCAGACCAGAGACTCAACTTCCCGGATAGATAGACCGGACCTCCCTGTAATGAGTTTTTGCAGGTTGGGATGTCTTTCTCAATAAATCCATGAATGAGATTTTAAGCTCAATACATCTCGATAATGTCTGACTGGATTTCAAACGTTTGTCCGGTGCCATTTTCTTCTAGCGGAAACTCTGCATTACAGTATTTAATTACTTTTGTAACATGTTGTCTGATGTCTGCTTGATTGATAAGGCGTGTGGTTATCAATAAATCTTCATTCCTTAAGTCACCCATGTCTCCAAGAATTCTGAATTAGCAGGCTCCACATGTCTACCATAGCACACTGTTAAGTAGCATGCACATGTGAACCACGTCTTGGTGCTTTTGGTAGAGCTGTGTTTTTAAAACTCATTTTAGGGTTGTCCTCACTCTCATTCTCACTGAGTGTGAAGTGCACACAAGGCTGCTATGCTTGGGGGCTGGACTCGGTCCCGCTGACAGGCTGAGTGCCTGTGGACATGATTGTGAAAGCACTGGGAACATTCCTTGATGACATAATTGAAAACTGTTTGCGCTGAATCATCTTGAAAGAGGAACAGTCAATGGGGAAACTCCAATACTCAGCTGACAATAGACGGGTATCATTAGGATTTTATCAATACAGATACTTTTATTGATACTACTTTATATAATTGTGTGAAAGATGAAGACATGGCAGTTATGTATTTATGAACAGTCATTCATTCATTTTCTGAACCGCTCTATCCTCTCTCAAGGGTCGCGGGGGGCTGGGGCCTATCCTGGCTATCATTGGGCAAGAGGCGGGGTACACCCTGGACAGGTCGCCAGTCTTATCGCAGGGCAGACATATACAGACTGACAACCATTCACACCTACGAGCAATTTAGAGTATTCAGTTAACCTAACATACATGTTTTTGGTGTGTGGCAGGAAGCCGGAGTACTCAGAGAGAACCCACGCAGGAGAACATGCAAACTCATAGTTAAATTAATTTGCTATAAACCAGTTGTTTTACACTACAATTATAATGATTAGGGCTAGTGTCCAAAGTAAAACCTGTAGTGCTGACAGTAGACATCCAACAAAAGCCAGAGACCACTATACGCTGTGAGCTGTAAATTCTAAGCAGAAGGAAGAAGATAACGTTATCATAGAGCCTGACAGGCCTGGGCAAGGCCTCCCTTCCTGCAGCCAACTCTCCTGTTCCTGCCTCCAGCTCAGACTCCCTCTGGTTGGCAGCCATCTCCTCAGCCCATCTTCTTTTTTTTCATTTTTCAGCAGGTGGCAACCATTAAGATGCATTATTGATACTTATGTTAGTTATGCCGAAATGAATAAATGTTACATAAATACTGATAACAGCACTGTTTGTCCAGACGCTTATATTTCAGTACTGAGCACTCAGAAACCAGTACCAAGTCAGTACCAGTTCTTGTAACTTCATCAGTCAGTCAGTCATTCACGGACAATTCTGGTTTGAGTTTCTATTTCTAATTTTGTGACAGACACAACAAGCTATCAAACTTTGTTATTGTGACCATTAAATAATTATTCAAATTCAAAGTAACATCAGACATAAGTGGGCACAAGACCAAATTACACTGAGGAAATCAGACCTAGAGGAGCTCAGTATTGACAGTTGTAAGCTTTTCAACAAACACAACTGCTGCTTTCATAGCAATATGTAATTATAATTAATAATCAGGTGGGTATGGTGACCGTGCAGTTAAAGTCATTTATTGGTTCAGAAAATTATAGCACTTCACTGCTTTGAAATATCAAAGACTATTTTAGGAAAGCTGTGCTGTACTGTTCATACTGCTTCCATTGGGAGTGGTACATGGTCAAGGAATAGTTTTGCAGGAAAACTACAATGTTTGTCCATTGTAGGCTACTATAGAAGCATGGTGGTCTCCATGGAAGGAGACCCCCTACCTATGTTTATGGTGTTTTGTGGTAACACTGCTTAAAAACATACTTATAAATATTGTATTTCATATCTGAGTCTATTCTGATGAATGTCACTAAGTTCTACACACTGGATCTTTTTAAATGTATTAAAGTTGAGTTTAGATCTTCATTGTAGATATTAAGTAAAACTTTGTCAGGTGAGTCTTGAGACCTAAAATTTGCTTAAGCAACTTAGAACACAATGAAGCATGTCCTTGCGCTCTCTTAATACCCAAACCTGACTTTTTTTTTCTCTATTGTTAGTTAAAGGTCCAGTGAGATAATACCAGCACTCCCATGGGAAGATTAACAACAGGCTGCAGCTTGTCAATCAGACAGCTCACTGCTCTTTTTTTTTTTTTAAATGCTTTGTTCTTTGATCTGATGCAAAGGGCACCTAGTCGTGTCCATCACTTGCGACTCCTTCAGAATACCCTTGTTGAAATGCTCCAAGAGAAAGAATTAAGGATGAAGGGGAAAAAATGCAATTGTGAGATGAAACAAAGGGATAATTGTCATTCATGGCATGATCTTAGTGCTCCACAAGAAAGATAAGAAAATAGCTTGGAAATTACATTTGCTACACAACCATTTGTATCGCTCATAAGATAAGGATGGAAATTTCTATTCACATTGTCCTCTGCAGACTTATCAAGGGTCTATTGCAAATTTATCCCGCATGCCTATATCACGCATATTAATTAGGCCAAGATTCATGGAGTATGTGTAAGACCATTTGTCAAGATACATGCTGTACAACTAATGCAATCACATTTTCTCTAATTCCACCCTCACCACTTCTGAAAAGAAGAATCAAAGCCGATAAAGAAGGGGGAAGTCTTCACTGGAGTCTAATGTTCTTTAAAAATGCCCAGATGACACAGTGTCGATCTGTCTTTTTGAAAGTGTGTCAAATGAAGTTTCACATGCACTAACTACTGTTCCGNGTGTCGATCTGTCTTTTTGAAAGTGTGTCAAATGAAGTTTCATATGCACTAACTACTGTTCCATCTGGAGGACACTTAATCACAGTTTTTGAAACTGGCACACAGGGTGGAGTTTTACACAAAAGACAATGCATCCCATTCTTCTCCTGCAGTACTGTAGATCCTGTCAGCACACGTCCACCGTTATAACAGCAGGCAAGAAGACAGCAGTGACACTTTTACTCAAGAACTGGCAGCAGATGCCCACAGGAGGAAAAAAAAACACTGATTTGTGGCAAAATAGATTGAAAGGTTTAGAAAATATGTTTTGTGAAAATATAGTACACAGCAATTCCAATTTTTTTTTCTTTAAATTGAATCACAAGGAAAGCTGAGGTAACACTTTACAAATACAGCACGCATTCTTGAAGTGTAACCTCTCATCACTCAGCGTGTCATTTCCTGGAACCTATGGTGTAATCTCCCATAATGAATCAGGACATATACAATACCTACTGTACCAGTCCATACTTGTACTTTTAAGTGTAGGCACAGTAGAGGAAAAGCAAGACAGGGAGTAAAAAGTGAGGATTTAGAATGTGACATGCTGACATTTACTGTGTAATTTCTCTGGTTTTATAGTGTAACTTCCTCATATGAATCAGTATGTGCAATGGATACATTATGGAGGAAGTGCAATAAAAAACAAATGCTTTTGCCCTTTTGCTTGTGCAAGTTGTGACAATCAGTTTTATTGTGCGTTGAGTTTGGCAGGCAAGCTTCACCCATACTCCAGGGTTTTATTATCCTTATGTCTTCTACTTCATCGTATGAATTTGAATGGGAGCAAGTGGAGAAATAGGTCTGTACTTTTGAATATTGGCTGCTATTGTAGCGGACGTGTCGGTCCAAACAAATGTGGACGGCACGTATTGTCAAAAAAATAACAAAAAACTNCAAGTGGAGAAATAGGTCTGTACTTTTGAATATTGGCTGCTACTGTAGCGGACATGTCGGTCCAAACAAATGTGGACGGCACGTATTGTCAAAAAAATAACAAAAAACAGCTATAAAAATGATATACAAATATATCTTTAATGACATAATAATAAGGTACGCAGGGAGTTATAAAAATATTTCTTTAATTACACAGAAACCACAAGATAAGTGCTGTGTTTTTTTTTCAGTTCGTACTGTATAATCACCCTTTCATGTCACAAACTACACATTTTCATAGCAATCAAAAGGTAGTTATAAAATTATTAATTATGTCATAAAAACAAGAACGCGTGTTTAAATTTGAAAGGAATGAGTGGATTAAAAACATTTCTGTCGGTTTGTTCTATTTACAATTTAAAAATACTTTCCCGTCTTGGCAGGGAATGTGTCAGTCGGTCATTTAGTCAGCAGCCTGCGCTCGTAAACACACTGACAAATACCTCAGTGGATTTCAGGAGACAAAACATATTTCATCATCTGCTGAGGCGCTGTCCATTTTGCTGAAAGGTGTGCTCAGTAGGTGTACTAAGCACTGAAACAACTGTCCCTCATCCTGATGAAAAACACTTATGGTACTTGCATTAATGAGTACATGTGTATATGCAAGAATGAGCAGTTTACTTGAGTCTTTTGGAAAATTACATGGTGCATGATGGGAAGTTATACAAAGCCAAATCTTAAGTCATTAGCTTTCTTGATTGGAAAAAGAGATTTGAACCGAAAATTCCAAGTTTTGATGTTGAATTTTGAAATTTTTGTTGTCTTTTTATTTATTTTATTGTTTATTATCATCCTAATTCTTTACTTCTTACAGTTTCAAACCTTTTTTTTTTCACTTTAAAGTCGTACAGATGGTCATTTGTCCTGTTGCCTTCCCCAAGTTGCAGCACGACTTTACACGGTGGGATGTTCAATTTTTGGGGCGGGACACTGAATGTTTGGACTGGAATCTGATTGGGTGTTGTCCAGCTCAGCGGCTCGGTGTGCGAGTGTGTATAGCAGACGTTTATTATGCGACGATGGTAGAGGTTTGATTGACAGGTGACAGATCCTGGTATCATTTGCTGAAATATACTGTACAAGGTGACACACAATTTGTTGACCTGCATTATTCTACATGAAAAAAAAATAACCCAATAGAATTTTGTGAAATGTTTGGACCACATTGTCTGACAGATGATAGATGAATGACTTTAAGGTCTTTTTTTTTTTTTTTCAGTTTCAGACATTTGGAGCTTGATAAAACGCCTTCATCCCGCACCCTCAAAGTAATATCAAGGCCAAATATCTGAAACTAAAAAAAATTGTCCTAAAAGTGAAAAAAGGATGAGAAGATATGGATGAAAATAAATAATTCATTCAAAATGAAATAATTAAATCTTTATTGTATTTTTTCAAGGTCTAATATTAAAACTTTTACTTTCAAATTTCTTTCATATGAAGAAAACTAATTACTCAGTTTTGCCTCCATAAGGTTACTCTCTACAATGTTGGAAACCTGAAGCAGTGCGCAGCAGTTTTCTTTTCCCTAATCATTCCTTATCTGTTTAACACTAAGGTTCCACTGTGCTCTTATTTTCATTCTAGTAATGTTGCTAAGCCTCGTAGCTACAGTAGTCTTATTTTTAAATATCAAAACCAAGCCTATAGAGCCCTTCAGGCATATATATCCCGCAGAAAAAATCCGTAACACTCTTGCGACTCAGACAGGGTGAAAATAACAGTTCAGATCAATGGAGCACAGCATCAATGAACCATGTAGTCGAATGCCAGCGGGAAACATCCATGGAGGTGTTTTCACTTCAATATCACACTTGAACCACAGCAACACATAGCAGAGGTGACAGATTATCAATAACCCTATTATATTACTTGTCATTGGATATGGCACAGAACCTTGTCATATCACAACTTCTAGGAAACGTATATATATATATATTTTATTGTTAGCCAATCAAACTAATGACTCGTGCTGTTACATTCACACTCTTTGTTAACACCGTTGTGAATACTTAAAATTAACCTTGTTCTCTGGTATGACGAGCTCAAGTGTGAAGTCTTACTAGATGCAGGTGTGTCAAAAATAGAGGTTTTGATTGACACAATAAGGCTGGCGATATTCAATATACCACAAATGCTAGTTTCCTGTATTTGAATTGCTTATTTTTGTTTGTTTCTTTGACACTGCGTCAAGGTTTTTTTTTTCTTCTTCTTCTTCTTCTATGAACTGACTCTAGTTATTCAGTACACAGAAAAGAACTGCTTTGCACATCAGTAGTGATCTACCCCTTGGCAGACTGCGAGGAAAAATAAACTGCTAGAAACGTTTCACCCCCCTGGCTCCGTGATTGGATGGCGAAATGATATTCCTGATCGGATAATCAAATCGTATGTTAATCTGAGCATCCCCACTGGCTATTCAGCAGGAGTTTTCAAATGTGGGACAAAAGTCTTTTCACCTGAGGGTTTTTATTTGTAGCTGTAAACTTTGGTTTCACACATACACTTGAGTTCTGTGTGAGTTTTTTTTTCTTCACTCACAAACACAGCGGTTATGTAGCCGCTAACTTTGTGTGTAACTAAGCCTTTTTTTAAAATGTGAAAAAAATGTTGTTTATGCTCTCACACATTCAAATTATGTGCTTTTTTTTATTTCTTAACACATAGAGGCTAATAATGTAACTATGACCAATAACGTAATAACAACCAAGATCGTAATAAATGTACCCATATTTTTATGTAATAGGCTAATAACGTAGAAAAGTGCTGAGCCAGTAATATAATAACTTTTGACCAATAATGTATTGAATTATTATGTTATTGGCTATTTATTATGTTATTGATCTGGTTAAGAAAAAAAAAAAACAACTTTGCAAATGGAATAACTGAGCCAGTAACGTAATAACAACCAATGATGTAACACATATGCCTGTTTTTTTTTCAGACCAAAAACGTAATAAAAGTCCTCAACCAGTAACATAATAACTTACTATGTTATTGACCTAGTAAGAAAAAAATGCTATAAATGAAGCCAATAACATAATAATATACTAATATCACATTATTGAAGCTTCTTTTATTGGATATAAATGTGAAAATGCAGTAATTTTATTACATTATTGGCCATTATTACGTTATTGGCCTCTACAACATTTATACACGGGTACAAACTAAAATTAAATTACAAAAATTGAATCTTAATATTCAGATTTTTTTTTTTCTACATTCAAACATTTAATTCACTTAAGTAGTATGCATTCTTTGAAGATGTCTGAAAGCCACAATAGACTAATTAGTCCAGGTGTGTCTGACCATAGTTGTGATGTCAGACACACCTGGATTAATCAGTTTGTCCAATAACATAAGACAGGAAACCAGGAGCAACCCCAAATTCAGGAAGTAGTGGATGTGTGCATATAGCCAATTGGCGGTCACTCATAGGCGATTTCAGGTGTGGCAAATTACGAAAAATGTATGGTGGCTAAATGAAAAGTAAACAAAAACACATACAATGCTATGTCCAAACACTGTATGTAAGTCCACCTCCATTCTGATGCCATCGATAATAATGAAAATCTCCTAAAACGTCATGTTCTAGATTGATACTCACTTGTAAACCTGTTACAGCGTTCATTAATGTTATCAGTGCAGAACTAGTTGTTGTGAGTGTTTTGGTTTTGTTTGTTGGTGGCGTTGGAAGTAGTATACCGCTGTAACAGTTTTTCTGTTGATTGGTGATTTAAATAATGGATCCTTTATAAAGAGAGAGCTCACTGCTGTCATACATGCTCTAGGGAAGCTGAGACATGTCAGCAGATTAGTCAGACCCTTGATTATGAATGAATTCCTCCACAAGACCGATGCATGAGGGGATTTGTTTGTTTGTTTTTAAGTATGGAGCGCAGCCATTTTTTCTCACTTTGTTCTAGAGAACATAGACATCATTAAAAGAGTTGGTAAAAAACACTAAATATGTGCTTTCCACTTTACAGCTTCATTAGTACACACCTTGTTAACTTTAACATACAAACAGCAGCTAAAGCGAGGAAAGAAAAGTATCTAAGTATCTCAGAGTGTGTGTTTTGCCATAAAATAGTGTTCTTCAGAGGCACATATGCCCAGAGCTACATTCTGTCAAAACAAATCCTTCCACTTGACACTGCCTTCAAATTTCTTATTTCCAGATAGCAACACTGCCATCTGCTGCCCCCAGACTGAAGCCTGATGGGATGCCATCACACCAGCTGCCTTTTTAGCCCTGCACATATCAAACTACACCCTGGATACGATATGAACACAATATTTTATTGGGCAGTTATGTTAAGATGCTAAATGAATGATAATTAGCTTTGTTGATTAAAGCGGCATCTCTACCCTAGCCCCTCCTGCTCTGTTTTTCTTTCCTGGGCTCCCATGGTGATGAGCAGCAGTCACAGCTGACTGTGACTGAGTAATGAACCCCAGCATCAATCTTCTCTCAGCTTAATCTCACTGCCAGGCATTTCTATGGGAGAAAATTTGTATAGTGTTAAATTAGTTTTAATCCTTGAAGCTTTAGATGAAAGTCATCTTTTAGCAAAAGGCAATGCAGGGATGTTAATTCCCAAATTTGTAATGTGTGACAAAGATACTGCAGCAATCATTTGCCTTCAAAACCCATTCACTGTCGTGGTACAAACTCTTAATTACTGGCAAGCAAGATTAATTTTTAAAACTCCCTAATTGTAGTCTTCATTTAAAATATTAACTGTATATTACTATATCTCTTGATCCAGGGGGAGATGGTCTGGGATTAAGTTAAATTAAGGCCAACTGTTGCAGGGGAGTGAAATTGTATTGAAATCAACTTGGTTGGAAAATTATGTAATATGTTGAAACTGAAGCATTAATTAAATGATGACTGATAGGTAGTAAGTATTTGGTAAAGTGAAACTAATTGCATGTATAGAATATATAAAATATTTACAGTAGTACTTGGACAGAAAGTGTTTTAACCTCAAAGTCATGGGTATCATAATTAGCTTCAATGAAAGCAGGAAAAGAAGCAGATTTTTTTTTGATTAATTGGCAAATATAAATACTAAAGTGATGGATATAATATGGTAAAATAATAGGAGTAAAGAAGTTAAGTAAGTAAGGTAAGAAAATTAGGAAAATTCTTTAGAGACTTTCATAATCTTGTGGGGTTAGCAAGGTAGTTAGCATGCTAA
>JANJYP010042446.1:0-27374 GCA_024605115.1 Rastrelliger brachysoma | reverse complement strand
AAAATCTTTTATGGTTTTGCAAGTTAGTTTTAACACTATGTGCATGCACCCTGCTTAATCTGTCTTCTGTGATCATCATGTCAGTGGAAGTCAAAGTACCACTGCAGCACAACTCACCGTCGCTTTTTCTTTTGTAGATGTACTGCTCCATCTGGAAGTCCAAGTTGGTACCTCCCAGATGGGTTCCTGCCGCCAGGAACTTCAGCACATCCTCCTCCTTCATTTGAAGGACATCTAGACCTCCGGACATCGTGACCGCTTTCCCTGCGTTACGAGTTGATGGGAGAGCTGGGAAAAAGATTAATGGAGAAAACATTGGTCAAATTGAAAGTGACAGGTTTGTGTCAGCTTACAATTAAGTGTATGTGGTATTTAGTGACTGGTTCATGAAGCCTTCATTTTGCTTATGAAAAGGGGCATTTCAGAGACATCAAATTATAGTAGTTTCTGATCTAGAAGGAAAATGAAAGTGCCCTGTCACCAGTAACAGCAGAAAACTTTAGTCCCACAAAACTGAGTGGTTCCAAACATTAAAACTTTTGCAACTGACTCGAACATTAGTTAAACACGGAAAACCAAGTGACTAAATCTGATTATTACATGAACTGTCAATTCGATGCTTATGTTTAAGCTGTAGGTCGATATGTGCAGTTATGCCAAAAGCTAGAAATTTGTAATTAAAGTAACCGATTACTTTCAGATGACTAACCCAGACTTTAGAGGGTATAGTCAGCTAAAGAGAGATTGAGCTAATGAGGCTTCATCTCCTTACTATAATTGGTTAGTATGCGACTTTTTTAAGCCCAGAAACACAAAATCAAATGTGTACCCATTTCATACTACTTCCACGTTTGATGCCAAAATGTCTATTTAATGAGTTTAATAAGACTAAGTATTTAGAGTCAGGCACGAGGAGGAATACTGCATCCACCGCATGTCACTGGCTAACGAGTTAGCTTTAGAGGTTAGCATGAATTCATACAGCGAAATTTCAGAAGATATCGACGGGACAGGTGGGATTTGTGCTGCTCTGATGTTTGCTTTAAGTTTAATCTGTCGTTACTTTACGTCCTAATGGACTTTTATAGTGTTCCATCGATAAAATATAAGCTGAAAACTCACCACGAAACAACGCCGTATGGAAATCTGACCACACGGTGAAAAAGAGGGCGCTTGGAGGAAATGACGTAGTATTTATACCAAATTTTCAAGCGTGTGATTGGTTGATTTTTTTGTGAACGGGACTGCTGTAGTTCTGTAATATCACTACTAGATGGGGGTGTCCCTCTGCTGTGGTGACAGGCTCAAAGGGGTAACTGCAGGTTGGACCCATGGTTGGACCACGGGTCGGATGGAGATCCCATATTAAGACAATGGAGATGGAAAGACCATATTAAGACAATGCTGAGACGCTGACTTCTCGGTGAAAGACTGAACTGTGTCGCAAGTGTGTTTGCTCAAGATAAAGAGTTCCAGGTAAAAGTATCACAACATGTACCAAATGTCAGGAGAGCATGTTGAGAAATAATTGAAATGTCACTATGATATTTTACAAAAAAACAGTGGGGTGATTTATTGCTGATCATCTCTCCCACCTCCCCCCTTTACATTTTATTACCTTGGAAAATATTAAATGTGACCTAAACCTCATCTCAAAACTCCATTTCATTCATTTTACAATTTTGAAATCTTATATTCACAAATCCAGAATTCTTAAGGACAAAGTCAAACTCTTCAGAGCTGACTGTCCATTTCAAGCAATGCATTCTTCAATATCTGAATGTACACACATATAAGCCATTGAAATATCTAACCACTGTAAGATTAACAAGATATTTAACTTTTTAAAATCATCACAACCTTGAGTTTCATTCACAAGATGGTCTGGGTTTGTCTCATTATATCTGGTTTACACAAATTAAGAATATATTTTACTAAGCACGTAGAGACAGTACAAACACTGATAACTCTGAAGGCCACTGAAGGTGGATAGGGAACAGATAGGCTGGCAGATTTAATTGGCATTGCTCATATAAAAGTTAGATTTGGATGGATGTCAAGGGCAATAGAGAGGATGGAACACACAAATAAGGCTACCGAAGGAGTGGATTGATATGTGACACCCAGATAACATGTTTTGGAGTTGCGTTTTTTTTTTTTTTTTTTTTTGGAAAAGCAAAGGGGAAAGAGCAATAAATCTGGGTTATCAGCACATTCAAAGTCTGTTTCAGATTTAGGCTAGCTACCATAAATCTGGTATCTCGTGAAGTTTAAGAGATTCATATGTGGCCCGTGTTATGTAAAACGTAACACAACAGCAAATTTATTTTTAACAGACTTAAGCACATAGTCTTTAATGAATAACCAAGTCATCCATTCCAATAAACATTTTCCTAAATAGCTTAATTTCTCACCACGCTCCACTCTTTGTCCTTATTTCCTATTTGATGTCATGCTAACACTCCCCCCACCGCTGCTTATCTGTGTCATACCAATGTGTTTTCTCAGTGTGCTGCAATACGCTGAGCAAAAGGCTTTTCTAATCTCTTGACTTGTTTTAAAACACACCTGAATCATTTCATATTTATTTTATAAGAGAAATGGAATAAAGGAACAAAACACAGTAAGAGACTTTAACTTAAGTTTTAAGACAATGTTTATTTTATTGAGGGTTGTTCATTCTGTTATCAGTCCTCTAATAACTAAATCATTTAAAGATTAGCCATGACATAATCTTAAGTACATTGGTTCTGGATCAGGATAAAGTAGGACACTAGTGCAATGTTGGTTCATGTCAAAATGCACAAAAGTGTTGCAGAGAAGTCAGAGGTCAGCCATTCAATGTAAAGCTGCCATTTCTGCTGAGTCATTTCTAGTAAGGAAGGAAAACAGTGAGATTCACGCTACATATGCTGTAATTGATTATTTTATTTCTTTAAATGCTAAAGAAAACATGATTAATACATTAATGATGATCTTTTTTTATTAAAGTATAAACATGAAAAAAACGTTCAATTTTAAGGCTGATTAGTACAGACTTAAGCTACAAAGACTTTATTTTATATAAAACATCACATTGTAATAACATTAAAAAAAAGGCACGTAGACATAACACACCAGGCTCTAAACTGTGCCAAGATTCCCGGCAGCACTGCTGAGGTTAAAGTGCATTACAAAAGTCTGTCGTGAGTAATAAAGTCCTGTGTCAGTGCAGTCTTTCTGTGTGTGTGGGGCTGGAGGGGTGACGTGGGATTTCTGAAAACATACGAGTTAAACGACAGATTCCACAAACTCATTAGGAATCAGAAATGTTGTAGTGCAATAGAGAACATCGCAGGATAGCAAACGAAATTTTAGGCGAACAATTCTGAGCTTGAGCCCAGTGAAACGTTTCCGAGCTGACCCTCAACGCATCTGCCTTGTCATGTGCTCGTCAGTGCTTTTAGATGTAAAGTGAAAGGTGTCTTTGCTCGTCGACAAGTCTTTTTGAGCGACTCCACTTGAGTCTTTCTCCTTCGTTCACTTACTCCCGTCTTCATTCAGTGACTTGACTATTATTCCTTTTGTCTTTTCACAAAGCTTTTCGTTCAACTTTCCACTTCAGGACTTCAATCCAATGTGAGCCATCATCTGCTCGTACACTGTCCACGCCATGGCAGCCATCATTGTCCTCCTCAGTGACCGTGGAACTGCCCCTCTGAGGAACCCCTGGGGTCCGTGTTCCTGAAAGAGAGAGAGAGAGAACCAGGGCAGGTGTCAGATCACTATTATCAGCAATCGTGTTATGTAGTCATTAATCGTGCAGTTACTGACAAACTTAGAAAGACAAGTGATAGTTACCATGTAGATGTATCTGATGGCTTCTGCTGCCCTCAGCTGAGGATTCACCTGGACGTGTGTTTTGACGACATCGGCGGGCTGCGTGATCACAGACGCCAGAACGCCAGCCAGGATCCCGCAGCTGAAGTTAGCCAGTGGAGCGTAAGCGGATGTGCTAATCTCTGAAAAAAGGAAAACCACAACCAACATTTTTATTTAAAAAGGACTTTAAAAACAATGCATCACAAGCCATTTATGTTTTTTGTGTGATGATTCAGTGTGTACTTACCCTTTGGCAGCAAGGTCTTGCTCTGGATGTAAAACATGACGTAGATACCGGAGAAAGGGACGTCTCTGAGGAGTGTGGGCATCATGCCTGAGAACAGAGCGGCGGGACCCTCGGTCTGAAACACGCTGCGGAGAGCCCCGGTCACACTGCAGTAACTGTACCTGCCACACTGAAGCACAGACAGAAAGAGAGAGAGAGAGAGAGAGAGAGAGAGAGAGAGAGAGAGAGAGAGAGAGAGAAACAAAAAACACACACTTTGTTTAGTTACGTACTTACATAACACTGCTGATCAAATACAGAAAACACACCGTGGAACCCAAATGATGTTCTTGAAAAAGGCACATGTCTCTCTAGATATCAATCTGATCATTTATTACATTTAAACTTCTGCTATCAAATTGTAAAGTATCTACAAAGTTTCTAATTCAATATCGTTTTAATTTTACTTCCAAATGACACAAAATGAGATCATATCAATCTAATCCAATTTTTGGATCTTATGGAGCACATGATCAGAAATTCAGTTAAAGTGTCTGACTTGCTGTTGCACACATTAATCTGGTTAGAGTTAAAAGAAAAATAACACACACACACACACACACACACACACACACACACACACTTACTTCAAAACGAGTCTTAATGACAGTAACGGGCAACATGATGATCCCTGCCACCGTCCTGGCCCCGCCTCCCAGCAGCACAGCGTCGATAGGCCCGGGGCTCTTCTCCTGGAAGAAGTGTTGCTTTAGAGAGAAGTAGGTGCTGAAGTAGAGCCCCACACCTGGGATGGTCCGTGCAAAAGACTGGAGGAGCAGAAAAAAAGAGGAGAGAACAGAGTCACATGTGGATTCTTAGACAGGAAAAAAAAAAACTTTTAATAACACAGCGGTGGGTTGGGGGAGGGGGCATACCGGTGAAACTCCTTTCCACAGTCCCAGTAGCTTCTCTGTCCGCACCACGTTCCGGAGCACCGTCACCATCCCCACCCTGCCTGACCTGAAAGAACAAAGAGAATGTTTAGATAAGTGAACGTAAAGATAGTCACACGCAAATAATCAATACTGCTCTGGTATGTGCTGTGTGATAAAGATATTTTTGGAGGCTATAAAGCAAGAAAACAGCTGATGCAGCTGAGACAGTTACAAAAAAAACAGACAGTCAGCTGCTTAATAATGATTATGCATGCTAGTGATAAGTGATAAATGTGTATGTTTAGCATGTGTTTTAAGTGTGCACGCTCACCCGGGCTGCATGTTGCTCTGCAGCGTCTGCAGGCGGGTCTTGACCAGGTCAAGAGGCTGGAACAGCAGCGTGGAGCACGTCCCGCTGAGGGAGCCGCACATGAAGGCTTTGATAGCCGGGTGAGCCTGAGGGTAGGGACAAGAAGAGGAAGAGAAGGAGGATAAAGGTAACTGTAAACCAGAATGGTAGGTTTGCCATTTAGAGTGGGAGAAAACGTGAGAGTGAGTGAGTGTAATTAGTGTGACTAAATGTAATCACATTCTAAGGCAAGGCTGTTCTGTTAGATCTTGCAAACCATGGACCACACACATACTAAGTAGCCACAAAACATTCACCACTATGAAGTCTGAAAAAAATGCAAAAATACAAACATTTTAATCTAATGCTAAATAATGAAGACCAACAAAATGCCCCCCCCCCCTAAAAAAAAAAAAGCTTTAAGTGATGTGTAATTTTTCATCTGTACTTAAAATAGAATCAGCTGTGATGTATCTGGAAATTAAATAGTACAGTCTAAACCTGCGCTATGTCAAAAGTGGGCTGAGATAACGTCTTTGTGATTTGGCGCTATTTAAATAAAGTTGAATTGAATTCAGTTAACCAGCACAGTAGTACTTTGTTACACTAAACTTAATAAAACTTAATAACTTAAACTTAATAATCCCGCAGTTTTTCACCTTCCTTCCTTCACTTTCATTTGAAGCTGCATCCCTACCACCACCTCAGGTCTCCCTGCGTGCCATCTGCTAGGAGGCCGGACTATGTTATCAGCGTGTCGGAAGGATGTTATCAGATAGTAGAAAGTTTGACGGAGTCAGACGGGATGCCTGACCCCTAATAATAAAAACCAGAGGCATAAAGATAAGAATGTTCCTTCTGCTCAAACCCTCCCAAAAAGGAAAAAAAAATCACTACTCACTCACTACAGATTTGAAAGGAAAAGGTTACAGTTGCACTGTAATGATGTCAATTGCACAACCGCCTCAGACATTTTACACAACTGTAACTGTAAAGACGTACCAGTGACAGCTCCATAGTTGTTCAGGAAGATAAGAGATAACAAAGTTTCTTCAGCACAAACACTGCTCTGTCCCCCCCCCTTGTCACTCTTCACTGAATTTCTGCCTTTACTGCAAATCACTCCTGCAAAGAGAAAGAAAAACAACAGTAGTGAAGTTAGTTATTTTAAACCACACAGCTTAATAAATACTTCAGTTACTTATGCCTAAAGCTGCAATGCTGACCTATTGAGATGCTGGAGTATGTGTGCAGTGGCTCTGTCTGTAGCAGGCTGCTGCTGATTCCTCACATGCAGCAGACTAAATACACACATCACCTGACTGACACTGCGTTTCCTATTTGCAAACCCCCTCTTACAGGACACACACAGCTACTCATTAACTTACCAAAGATCTCTCTGAGACATATTAGGATGAGTGAGGTCCTGGTGCACATCACTCACGATATCACACGTGAGATTAAATTTGAAGGCATAATGGAAAAATGTAGTCTGTGTGTGTGTCATGATGCACTGCAAGCATCTGAGTCAGTAGGAATCCAGCATATTGTTTTCTGTTTTACTTGGATGAATGTGTGCTATCATTATAATTTATAGGCAAATGGATGCTTATGTGGTTTAAACACCACATAAGCAGCTGGTTGCATTTTATAAGCTCCAGGTTATTTAAACACTTTATATTATACCCTGTGATGTAACCAAAGAAGCGCATAAGGAAATAAAAAGGTGTGTAGCGACCAATAGACATAGTTCATTACCTTAACAACATAATATCTCCAATACTAATAGATAACGCCATAAATAGATACAGCTTCACCAATTAAACACATAGACACAAAGTTCAAATGTTATGTAGCTTATTTTCTGCATTTTTTTTTAGCATTGTGTGGTTATGATGCTACTAAACGGTAAATTATATACGATAATGATTTATTATTAACAACAGACTATCATTATAGTATTACAGGTCTATTCAGGTGCTTACCGTCAAGAGCCTCTCCTCGAATTGTGTGTTTTGCTGTTGCAGAGGCAGTTAACTTTACAGCTCTGAGGACATTGCTAAGCTAAGTATAATTAATGACTACACTGATTGATAAGATTCAATAAACGCAAGCATGATGTTTCCCGCTCACGTCCTGCGCTTAGAAACCTGGTCGTCTTCTTCCTCGAACAGGCCACCTTGATATAACGTCGCAGTGAAGTTTTCTTTCCGTCACAGAGGTGGTTAAATTTCAGCGTAAATCCCTCCGCCCGTCTTGAATAACTATCACAAAGACGAACCGGGTCCCCACTTTACACAAGAGGTCCGCGTCGTAACGTAATCGATAACCTGCCGTGTCATTGACGAGTTAACCTGGCTGATTTTTTTTTTTTTTTGCTAGGATGCCTAAATCATTACACACCCTTCCCTGCATTTGATTGGCTTATCCAGATAGCCTTACCCCAATACTAACCAATCTTGCTCCGCATGCCTGTAGCTAATAAACGCACTCAATGAGTGAAGTAGATTTTAACCAATCAGAAACGGAGGAGTGCGGGACATAACTTCGCCGTCCTAGGAGAAATGCTAGACGCCGGTTCCTGGTTGACCACGAGACAGACGTGATTGTGAGAAGGCTCAGCCCACCCAGTAGTTTCTGGCTTCTGATTGGCTCTCCAGCTGACCGTGGCCTGCACTTCAATACTCAGAAACGTACCGTAGCCTAATTGATTTTTTAAACAGGCGAAATAACATGAATCCATAAATTATTCCCCTTCCCCCACAAAAAAACCCCAAAAAACAACCAAACACCTTATATACAGAAAAAAAATCTCCTAATTCAGTTAGATACAAAATTGCTCCTAGAAAGTATGGATACACTCTGTGCCATAAAGGAATTTAAAGTAATGTTTGTTTTTTTTCTTAGACAAAACATAAATATATCTCAAACATCCTTAAAGCTATTGCCTAGTCGCGGACTGAGACACTTGAGGTAAACATACTCTATAAAAAACATTTTCAAAGTACTACATTAAACAATACCTGAGGCATTAACATGTATATTTGATTAACAAAACGTAGTCCTAACATTAATTACAAAACCGTTAATTTTTGTTTTTTCTTTTTTAAAGTCATGTCTTGTCTGGAAGTGTCTAAAAGCTGCAATATAACAGTAAGACAAAACAATACAATACTTTAAACAAAACCGTGTTCTCACCCAAATGTTCTTGTTTACTAGAGTTTACTCCACCGTGAAACCGGTTCTGACTTGCTATGCTCCATTTGTCTCTTCAGAGCGAAAACAACAGTCTTGCCCGCCCTCTGCTGGTCATCATGCGTCATTTCATTCAAAACCATTTGGTCCTCATGTTAAAACTGATAGTCTCTACTTAAAAACACAGTCAACAAACATGAGTATGAAATAACTATAACAGACACAGGTAGCGGTTTAGAAAGCCTCTTTAATTGCATTACCAAATACCAACATTATCACAACATTGTTTCCATTCCAGAGGTGCAGAGTCAAACATAACAAAATAATTGAGGAGATGCGATTTCGTCTTTTTTTTTTTCAAATTTCCTTCTTTTCCAAGTGCGAAAGAGTGATCCTTTTAAATTGTGAGCTGTTATTCTTTAGTAACAACACGTTCCTCTCACTTCCCAGCAGTGTGAGCCCAAAGCCGCCCCTCTGAGCACAGCCTGTGAGGAAAGTTTTTTTTTTTTTTTACATGATTTTGACATAACAAGAGCAGATCATCTGGAACATCTCAATTAAACCCTCCCGTGTCTACATTGAGTCCTATCCGCCCGGTCAGAGAACAGCTTAGATAGGTTACAGTGATGAAAATACGTCCCTAGATCCGAGTAGCCCCCCATAAACCTCCTTTCCACAAGCTGTGCCCTGAGAATACAGTGTGTGCTGCGAGTAATAAAACTACCCCACCACCCCGTTTACACTTTACCCTGAACATGACCAAAAAAACACTGATAGTGATAAACATAAAAAAAAAAAAAATCCATGATGTCCAGGAAAAAAAAAAGAAAGCCGACAGCCCCACCTAGTAGAATTCAGCTGCAATTTTTAAGGCCTTAGTGTGTGTTGGTGTTCAAGTGCACTTAGTACAAGAACAAGTGCACGGGCTTTCCGAAAAAACCTCCCGAGCTTCTCCGTCTATATATTTCTATGAAAAACACACAAACACAGTGGTTCATAATGTTTAGGCTAAAGAGTTTTTTTTGTTGGTTTTTTTTCTTTATCTTCTCAGTGCAAAATTAACAAAAATTTCCGCACAGTCACAATCAAATGCCTTCAGTATACGTCAGAGTCTCCAATTATGTTACTTCCAAAAAAAAAAAACGTGGGTCTATCAAATTATTAAAGCCCAAAAAAAAGCAAAAAGTCACGTGTCGAGTACTAACTTGCAGCTAAATTGTTGGATACATTTCAGCATATAAACCTTCATTATAAAGGCGAGAGCGCAAGCGAGAGTTGTAATAAAAAGGTAGTACTTCCTTCTTTTTTTTTTTTTTTTTTTAACTATTATAAAAACTTCTGCATAAAATACAATTCAATAGTTGATATTACTTTGGTCCCCTTCCAGTAATCTTGCCTTCATTTACGTATACTTCTCTCTTTTTTTTCTTGTTTTTCCTCAATTAGAAAAATAGATCCTACATCAGGCCTATTAGAACTGGAATGTCTCCTTATAAAAATATTTTCTTTTTTCTTTTTTTCCCAGAGAATGAAAAAAATGAAGCAAAAAGAAAGATTTGGCCCAAAAAAAAGTAATGTGTGTGTGTGTGTTGTCAGTATGGTGATTGTCCCAAAGTTAATTGATTCTGCTTGTGTCAGAGTGTTTTTAAAGGATGCATAGATTGTCAGTGTTAAAGAGATCAGACTGTCAAACCGGGACTGTGCTCGGTCCCTGTCTCTGGCTTTCGACAATATTCTCTTTTGTTTCTGCCTCTCTGTTCAGTAGGTAGAGTATTTTGTGTTCGTGTGTGTGTTTGGGTCGGTCTATTTATTGATGCAGTTCAATTGTCTAGAAAAAAAGGAGTCAGGTGGTACTGTGGCTGTTCATTCGGGCTTGGGCTCGGGGGTCTCGCTCTTGGGCTCCGCCTCCTCGTCGCTGTCCGGGCCGCCGCCGCGGGAGACGATGCGACGCATGGTGAATGGAAGGTCGCCACGTCTAAATTAAAAAAAAAAAAAGTATTAGCAATTTAAAAAGGATACCATCTAACAAATATATATTTTTCATTTCAACACAGGTGGAAGAACAGATGTGTAGGTGGTCTCTTTGCCCACCTGAGCTTGCTCTTGAGGCTGGTCACTTCGCGGTTCATGGCGTCCGCTGACTCTGTGGCATCCTCCAGCTCCCTCTGCAGTTTCCTTCGGTTGGCGTTGGCTCTCTGGGCCTCTTCCTCAGCCTCCTCCAGCTGGCGCTTCAGCTGCTTCATGCGAGAGTTCAGCTTGTCCGACTAGAAAATACAAACAAGCCCAGATATGGTTAGATGTGCAAAAATGTAGAACATCAGATACACAGAGAGACGACAATGATGGAAAAAACGTCGGACCTGATCCTTGTACTGCTCTGCGTTGCGTCTCTCGTCGTCCACCTGCAGGATGACTTCTTTCAGTTTCTTCTCCGTGCGTCTCACAAGCTTGGTGGCGCCCTGCCTCTCCCTAAAAAGCAAGAGCACAACTCTGGTTAGTCTAAAGATAATCTGTAGTATTACATACTGTAAGATGTTAATCAAAGATACCCCAAACATCTGTAGCATGAGTGTTGGACTCATACAGGTGAATGTTAGGTCTTACTACATCAAAGAATTCAAACACCCATGATATTTTAAGCAGTTGTCAAAAAAAAAAAAAAAGCTCTGTTTTCCGTGGCTTGAGGGTTTCACCTGGTCTCGATGTCCAGCTGTTCCTCCAGCTGAGCGATCTTCGCCTCCAGGGCAGCCATGTTGGCCTTGTACTTGGACTTGACTGTTCCCTCCAGCTCCTGCAGCTTCAGTTTCAGCTCCTTGTTCTGACGCTCCAGCTGAGACCGAGCTCCCTCCAGGCGCTGAGAGGCGCTGCGCTCTGCGGCCAGCTCCACGTTCATCTGGTCGGTCTAAAAGAAGAAGTGGGACAGCGACTCATTAGTTTGTGCTCGGCGCTTCTCACGTGATAAATTATGAATATAGTTATAGCGTTTACATCTCTGATAGTGAAAGGTTATGAGCGGCTCCATGCTCAGTTCTAATTTAAGCTTTTCAAAAACTGCCTCGTCACAGTTCTGAGTTTACACACCTGCAGCATTGCTTTCTTCAGCCTGTCGTTGACCAGCTCGGTGTTGCACTGCTCCTCCTCCAGCTCTTCCTCCAGCTGAGCGATACGAGCCTCGAGCCGTCTCCTCTCCTCTGCGATCTGAGCGCTGAAATGAGGAAAGGAGAAGGAGAGATGAAGTGGGTCAAATAACAAGGCCGACACACGTGACCGACGGCGCTGTTATTTCGCAGGTTGTCTTACTTCTTGGTTGCCTGGTTGTTGATCTCGTCCTGCAGCTCGTCTCTCTCCTGCTGGGCCTGTCTCTTTACTCGCTCTGCAGCTGCCAGTTCCTGCGCACGGATGAATGAGGTTAGAGTTACAGAGGGTGAGAGGTTTCGATTGTTTTAATAGAATGGAAAGTTGAGATGTGTGTGCTGACCTCCTGCATCTGGAGCATATCAGCCTCCATGCCCTTCAACTTCTTCTCTGTTTCCTTGCTCTGGGCCAGAATCTCCTCTCTGGACATGCGAGTGTCCTCCAGCTCCCTGACAAGATCCTTCATTTGGGCCTGAGAAGAAAAAGAAAAGTGGGGAAAAAAAATCAGAGCCTGAATGATACTGAGAGTGAACTACACACTTGGCTGTCAAGACGCCCAGTTGAGCAATTTTTATTTGTACGTATTTCAACGAATGACTCACCTGGAGTTTCTTCAGCTGTTTGAGGGCTTCGTCACGGTTCTTGTTGGCCATGTCAATGCCTGCCTCCAGCTCCTTCAGGTCCAGCTCCAACTTCTTACGTGCTGCCACGGCTGCGGAACGCTGCTTCCTCTCGTCCTCCAGCTCCATTTCCATCTCCCGGACCTGAAGACACACAAGCACATTTAAATTTGAGCTGAGCAACTGAGCCTGTGACACTTTTAAGTCTGATTTCAAAATTAGCCAATTATCCTAAATCCTAATGCTTGTAATCTAGGGCAAAACGTTTCGTAATATATCTGTGGATAGGGGGAGGGGGTTCTCATGACAGTTGGATTCTATGGGTCAGATTCTATGCGTACCTGTTTGACCAGAGCCCTCTTCTTCTCCTCGCCCATCTCGTCGCGTCCTGCCAGGTCTCTCTCGTACTGAGCCTTCATGGCCTGCATGTTGACCTCCAGGCGCAGCTTGGCGTCCTCTGTGGCCTGCAGCTCATCCTCCAGCTCCTCCAGCTGAGTCTTCATCTCCTCCAGCTGCTGCTCCATGGCACGTTTAGCCTTCTCCAGCTCGTGCACCTGCGGGACCGGACGGAGGTGAGATAAAAAAGACAAAGAAGATTTGTGATGAGGAGGAGGACATGGAGTGATTTTATGCGCACAAAACATCTGAGATCAAGCTGTGAAGACTTACATTCTTTCCAACGTCGTCCTTGGAGGACACCAGGTCTTCCATTTCAGCTCGCAGGAGTTTGTTGTTGCGGTCCAGTTCTTCCTTCATGTCCATCAGAGATTCAAGCTCGCGGGTTAAAGCCAGCGCGCGGGTCTCCTTCTCGCGGGCCTCAGCCTCGGCACGGTCGCGCTCCTCTGCGTAGCGTGCGGAGATGTTCTTCTCCTCTGCCAGCATCTGGGGAAAGTCAAGACAACAGTGTTTAAATGAAACGTTTGTGCAGCTAAAATGAACTCCCTCAAATCTTCAAAGTCTGTAAAAATAAAAAAATAAAAAATGCGTCCTCACCTGGTCGAACTTCTTCTGCTTCTTCTCCAGGTTGGAGACGATCTGTCGGAGATGGTCCTGGTCGACGAGCAGGTCGTCCAACTCCTGCTGGAGACGTGTCTTGGTTTTGTCCAACTTCTCGTAAGCTGCGCATTTCTCCTCCAGGCGCTGGTTTGTCGACTCCAGGTCTCTCTGGAACCTCTTCTTTCCTTCCTCGGCGCTCTCCAGGCAACCCGCATCCTGCTCGAGCTTCTTCTTCATATCTACCAGCTGTGTCGAGAGAAGTGGTGTTAAGTCATTAAACATAAATTTTGCTGTTGGCTGCACTTGGACATTCTATAACAATTATTCAGCTTTTTTTTCTTGCCGCTAGTCAAAATCTAACATATTAGCCTTAAGATCTAAATTATCAGCAGACAACCTGTGGGTTTTTCTTGCTCTCTTCGTACCTGTGCCTGAACTGTCTGAAGCTGCTTCTCCACATTCCTCTTGGCTTCCTCTTCTTCTTCCAGCTGTTCCTTCAAGTTATTCTGCTCGTCCTCCAGCTGGCGCAGACGTGTGCCCAGTGACAGCTTCTGGCGGGTCTCTTCTGTGAGTAGCTCCTGTTGTAACAAATGCGATGCTCAATTATTAGTTGCAGTAGAAATAGTAGTAGCAATAGTATAAAGACTTTGCTTTTCAAATAACTGATATTAAATTAAAAATGAGAATTATGCCTTGATAGGAACATGTAGGAAATTGCATGGGATATTTTTCCAGCACTGATTTGAATCATATATTAATAATTTCATAAGTTGACTGTATAAAAGTTTGAAAGATTAAACCTAATAATCCAGCATAACTCAAACTAGATGAGTTTTAAATGCACTAAAAATAGGTCAAAGAAAAAAAATGGCTGTAGCTACAATATAACAGTAAATCTAAGCTACAGGTAAGAGTTTAATCATTAGTATCCTAAGTCATATGAGCATGGTGTGTGTGTGTACTGAAAATATCTGAAGGGAAGAAACTTTTTTTTTTGTTTACACCACTGCAGTGTCATCTCTAAACACTCATGGTGGGTGTAAAGTATAAAGTATGTGTGTGTTTGCTTTGCGGCAGCGTACCTGAACATCCTGCAGCTGGGATTCCACCGCGGAGCAGTCTTTGGCAGCCTTGATGGATTTGCCCTCAACCTCAGACAGCACGCCGCTGACATTATCCAGTTCAGCCTGTGGGCCAAAAAAAAGACCAACAAGTGAACCACTGAATAGAAGAGACAGCTAAGTTTTCACTTTTTATGGACATGCACATTTCTACTGCATTGAATAATCAGTTAAATAAGGCTTAGACTTAATATTTGGCTATGCTGGCAGCTAAACGTACCTGCACTTTGGATAGTTTCTCAGCCAGCTCCAACCTCTGGCGTTCGCTCTCTGAGTGCTTGAGCTGCAACTCCTGGACCTGGGCCTCGGCCTTCTTCCTGCGGTGCTCTGAGTCTCCTTTACCCTGCATCAGCGACTGCAGCTCGATGGTAAGCTCATTCCTCTCAGACTCCAGAGCCTGCTTGGCCTTCTCCATTGACACTTTGTTCTGTGGGGAGGAGGCGAGTAGTACATTAAGAAACGAAAAGGGAAAGAAATGAAGGTGAACAGAAGACTGTTAAATAGGATTTTAAAATTACCCTCTTAGCCTGCTCCAGCTGCTCGTTCAGCTCGTCGAAGGCCTGACCGTGTTTCTGCCTCATCTCGACCAGCTGCTGCTCGTGCACTTTGGCTTCTTCGTCCAGAGTCTTCTTGAGATGTGCCACCTCTGTCTCACGCTTGCTCCTGGAGGAGGGAGAGGAGAGATTAATCAGCTTGTGTAAAACATATCCAAACAGATTTTGATTTGTAAAAGCTCCAGCTGCAAGTTTTCCCCGTACAAAACATGTCTACCTGAGTTCTTGCTGGGCGGCAGTGGAATCCAGAGTGTCCTCCAGCTCGGTCTTGAGGGCCTCCAGCTCCTCTCCCAGGTCGCGGCGGTGTTTCTCTGCCTTGGTGCGGGCCTGCCTTTCCAGCTCCAAATCCTCCTGGAGTTCAGAGAGCTGAGCTTCCATCTCACGGATCTTTTTCTGGGCCAGGTTCTTCTGGGCTGCCTCCTCCTCAATCCTTAAGGACAAGATCAGACCAAAAAAAATGAGTAATGAGCAGAGGCCAAGGAATCTTAGATAATCGACAATACTACTACAAATGCATACTCTTCTAACTTTAAATCCTCCAAATGAGTCAAAATAATGAATTGTAGAGTTCATACAGACCTGGCCAGGGCTGCCTGAAGTTCTTCCTCCTTCTTGGCCAGCTGGGCGCGGAGCTCAGCGATCTGGGCCTGCAGCTCAGCGATCTGGTCGTGGATCTCGGTGAAGTCGCCCTCCAGCTTGCGACGGTTCTTCTCCAGTTCTTGGCGTCCCTTCTCCTCCCTGCGCAGACGGTCTGACGGAAAAAGAACAAATATGAGATGAGGAAGACTGTGATGACTGTTAAGATTGACAGGATTTAGAGTGGCACATCATATCCCTGTTTTGTATTCCTACCTTCCAGGTCTGTGATCATGGCCTCGTGTTTGGTCTTGAGTTTCTGCAGGCTCTTGGATTTCTCCTCCTCCTCAGCCAGGTTGGTTGTGAACTCGGAGATCCTTTCCTCCAGCAGCTTCTTCTCCTGTTTTTACAAAGATGGTAAACGATAAGTTTCCCCACATATTATGTACACTTTACTTTCACAGGAAATTTGAAGAAGATTCATATAAAGCACAAGATCCAAAAGCTGGAAAGCCATAATTATTTTTTCCCCCCATTCTAACCTTGTTGAGTTTGTTGTTCTGGTCATCAAGGACCATGACGTCCTCTTCTACTTTCTTCATCTTGGCCTCCAGAGTGACCTTCTCCAACTGCAGCTTCTGTCTGGCTGCCTCCTCCTCATCCAGCTGCTGCTCCAGGTCCTATTTCCAGACCAAACAGGATATTAACACTTAGATCAAACTCACTTAGATCAAACTAACTATCCTATGAAGTGTTTACTTCCTACACAGTGTTACTTAATTGGTCTGTGTATAGAATGATTCAAGTGCGTTTCATTTTCACTCTGACTACTTACTCCAATGTTTTGCTGCATTTTCTTTTTCTCTNCTTCTGTCTGGCTGCCTCCTCCTCATCCAGCTGCTGCTCCAGGTCCTATTTCCAGACCAAACAGGATATTAACACTTAGATCAAACTCACTTAGATCAAACTAACTATCCTATGAAGTGTTTACTTCCTACACAGTGTTACTTAATTGGTCTGTGTATAGAATGATTCAAGTGCGTTTCATTTTCACTCTGACTACTTACTCCAATGTTTTGCTGCATTTTCTTTTTCTCTGTTGTCAGCTGAGAGGCGCGCTCTTCCTCCTCCTCCACACGGGCCTCCAGGTCGTGGAGGATCTCCTCCAGCTCCTGCTTCCTGGCGGCCAGACGGGCTCTCATCTCTTCAGCCTCGGCGCACAGTTCTGTTTCTGCCTGAAGCTGCTCCTGCAGGGCCATCTTCTCGGCACTAAGCTGCAAGCAGAGAAAAAATTCATCAGTATGGTTTGGTGTTGAATACCAGCCCCAGCTGTAGAACATGGGCCAGAAGTCAAAAGTGAAAAAGGATGACTTTAATGTTGTGCATATATTAATTTAGTGAAGTGCATCTTCATTCAATATTCATCATTTACATTTCATGAGACAGAAAATGAACAAAGTTGAGTCTTCAAATTTACCTGCTGCTGTTTCTCCTCCATCTCCTGGAGCTGCCGTTCAGCATAGACCTGTTTCTCCTTCACTTTATTCAGCTCCTCATCCTTGGCCTGCATCTCCTCCTCCTGTCTGCTGACTTGCAGCAGGGGCTTCACCTGAGGGTGAAATTTTGAAGAAAACGGGGGGTGTTAGACAAGAAAAAAAGGATATACTGTATGTCCAAAAAGTACAGTAGACAAGATGTTAGCCAAGATGTTGAAGGAGGAATCAGATTGAGGCTCACCTTTGTGAAGAGTCTCCACCACTGCCAGTTCCTGAGTTTGAGATAGGCGGCACAGTTCCTCTGGATCACCTTCATGGCGGTCAGCTGCTGCTGTCTCTTAGCAAAAGCCCTGTGCAGCAATATTAGACAACGTTTCATATGTGTTTTACAGTAGATGCAGTTTATAACAAATGTTAATTATAGTCTTAAGAGTGTGAGAAATGTTGTGCTGGTTTCTTCCTACCTGCGGGCCACGTAGCCTCGGCACCAGGCCTGGAAGCTGATGATGATGTCTGTGATCTTCATGTCCCTCTCCTCCTCCAGGTGAGCGAGAACTCCTGCTCTGAAGAATACTTTACTCTGGCCGATCCTGTACAGGTTGGGGTCCAACTCCAGGCTTTTGATCTGATGAAAAACGCATCAATCAACCCCACTGCACGATGACGTATTTATTGATATTGTAAAGAATATTTGCCAGCATATTAAAGCACCCTTACCATGAGCACACAGGCCTGCTTTCCATCCATGAAGCCTTTGGGAATGGCGTTGGGTGTGAGGATCTCATATCTGGATAGGTAGGAGAGGATAGGATTTTATACATTCTGCCATATATCTGCCTAGCAACAAGCAGCAACAGGATGAATGTGCTCATGACTATGTTACCTCTGTCTGAACTCCTGGAAGACAATACGGTTGGGGAAACCCTGTCTGCAGATACGGATACCCTCAAGCACACCATTACACCTCAGCTGGTCCAGGACAAGGTGGGGGTCCAGTTTACCAGCCTGGAGGTGGTTGAAAAAAAAGAAGTGCTTAGCAAAGAGACAGGGCACTGACTCAATTTTCCAGTGTCATAAATGCCGGTATTTCTTTGATACCTTTTTCTCGTGGTTGGGGATGATGCAACGGACAAAGTTGGGGTTTGTGTTCCTCAAAGTAGCCATGAGCTTGGACAACTGCTCCTTGTACAGCTGGCCCACTGTGCGGAACATGCCCTTGCGGGTCTTAAAGGCACCGGGCATCTCTGACATGCCAGAGACCTTATCCAGACCCACAATGCGGTCCACTGAAAGAGGGAACAATAGAGAGAGAGACAGACAGAGAGGAGAGAGACTTGTAAGAATTCAGTGGGTTTCATTTAATGATTTGAATATGTAACCAGGCAAATTCAAACCAAATGCATGACCAATGTCTCTCCACTTCCTCTATAGAGAATAGAGGCAGTGATGTTCAAAAAGAGAGAACCAGAACCAGTGAAAACACCACACAAACACTGAGTGAATGCGGAGGGGAAACCAATGAGGAAGGGGAGGACAGAGATGATAAGGAGAGTCACAAAAAAGCCAGTGAAGCGTGGGGGAGATTACAATCACACCATAATAAAACAAAAAAAAAAAAATAGTGCTGTGAGTGGACTTTTAACTCTTAACACTGCCAGTTTGTAGTTCTGAGTGAAATTATGTGTGGTGATTCACTTAAAATATGTGTTTGTGTATGTGATGGAAAGGTGAAACACTTTGAGGGTTGCAGTGGACATGTATTTTGTGATGACGAAGAAAAAAAAAAAAAATTCAAATCAAACCAAACCCATGCAGTATATACCCATTGCTGCAGTACCCATGACCAACACCAGGGGTCCCAAACAACACTATTACACAAGGGGAGAAAAGGAGAGTTCAATGACAGAGCAACAAGTCGTAAGACGACTAGAAGGTACGTCACTGCACACAAAAGCAGCTCATATAACTTTACATCTTCTTTAAAAAAAAAAAAAAGAAAAAAGGAAGCTTAGTTTAAAAACCTAAACACAGCTTTGTACATTTAGGAGAAATGGATGGAGATACCATGGACAGCGAAAAGGATTTAAATGGAAATGAGCATAATGAAAACAGACAGATGTAGTAATAAGGGAAAGACTGAATGAATGAAAAAGAAAACCTTGTCACCTGAGTCAGAGTGTAGAATGGGAAAACGCTGATAAAAATAGGCTCTTTGACAATTCTGTACCTCTGAGACCCAGTAAAAGAAAATTTGGAATAAGAGTGACAGACAAAATAGGAACGTACAGAGGAAGAAATGGACGGGATTCGAAATAAAAAAACAAACAAAAAAAAACAAAGGTAAAAACAAAGGTCCATACACCAGACAATAAAAAAGAGAAAGAAAGCAGTATGAAATAAAAAACAGGAATAGGAAAGCAACAAACTATTCTCATATTGAAACACGCCCTGTGTGAAACATCAGCCCCTTTTACAAAGACAGTTCAATGTGAATGTTGCGCTGCAGTTCTGCCTGTTTTGTTTTAAAAAGGCACACGTCACGCCAGCATGCTATCCAAGAATTACAAACACAGGGAAGTATTATGTCACCTTTTTTTGGTTCAGTGTTAACAAAAAAAAAAAAAAAAAAGTCGACATAATGACAGGTCGTCTTTTTCGGTAATACTATGGGATATCTGTATAAAAGGGGCTAGTGATTCCTGGGTCACCGCAACATATGTTCGTCGGACTGAACTCACCGTCCTTCCACAGCTCAGACACAAACTTGTCAGTGGACTGGTTGAGCAGTGTGGCAACGTTGTCATTCAGGGGGTCCATGTTCTTCATCAGCCACTCATCTGCTTTGTAGTCCACCTGAGGATTAACAAAAGGTGGGAATTGATAATCTTTATAAGTTTACACTTTTGATATCTTTGGAAAACTTTAAGAAGGCGGTATGTGATTATGCGTCAAACTGTGCATTTACCTTGCCGGCATAATGGATAATGCAGAAGTCTGCCTCGTCCTTCAGTTTCTTGGGCTTAAAGAACTTGGGGTGTGTGCCCTGTTCCTGGAGCACCTTCTCCACAAAGCTCTTGTCTGTGGCCTTGGGGAACCAACACTCCTCATCCAGCAGAGCCAGGATACCAGGGGGGCTGGCCTGGATACAGTAGGGAGAGAACAGATGTTAATGTATGATATAAAAAGTGCTGAACATATAACAAAGATGTGCATATGCTTGGTTAAATAAAGCTGGTGAGAGAAAAGCTTGAAAAACTCACAGGCTTCTCAATGAGGTCGATGCAGGGCTGCAGATCCAGGCCGAAGTCGATGAAGCTCCACTCGATGCCCTCCCTCTGGTACTCTTCCTGCTCCAGGATGAACATGGTGTGGTTGAAGAGCTGCTGCAGCTTCTCGTTGGTGTAGTTAATGCACAGCTGCTCAAATGAATTCAACTAAAAAAGGGGAAACAGGAGACAAAACGTTAGGACTGTTAATCTAAAAGCACAAGTGTGTGGACACAAAAGTAATTTACACTTTGTCATGTTATGTGTTTACCTCGAAGATCTCAAAGCCAGCAATATCTAGGATGCCGATGAAGGAGGCTCCCTGTCTCTTGGTCTTGTCCAGGGCCTTGTTGATCCTCATGACCAGCCAACGGAACATCCTCTCATATGTGGCCTTGGCCAGGGCCTCCACAGCGAACTCTGCCTGCTCCTGGGTCTGGGCCTTCTGGACATAATCTCTGCCCACCTTGATCCTGGGTGAGAGGATGGCTCTGGTGAAGTCTGTGACGTTCATGCCCATGAGGTGACACACCTTCTGAGCAGCTGTTGGAGAAAAAAAAAAAAAAAAAAAGAAAAAAGAATACAGTAACAGGATGAGTCAGAAGAGGATCATCAACTTCTTGTAAATGCTTTCTAGGGTGTTTTGCTCTGTCAGCTATTTCACACTCGTGATCCATAGAGGAAAGGTTGAGGTCAGAATTACCCGTGTTGTCAGGCATGGAGGCCTGGTCTGTGTGGCGCTCCTTCTTGAAGCTCATGTTGCCAAGCTGCAGCACGGAGGCCACCACCTTCAGCATGCCTGCACAAAAAAAAAAAAAAAAGAAAAAAAAAAGAGAACAAACATGGGAAGTCTTTTATGGTGCAGTAACAATACGTAGGCAAATAAAGGCAAAGTCATGACTAAAGGTCAGATGAGGACAATTATTTGGGTTCTGCCTCACCTATCTGCTCATCCTCTGGGATGCTCATGATCCGGAAGGCCTCCATGGTCTCTGTAAACAGGTCCTTGTCCTGCTGTCCAGGGATTGTGATATTCCCGTTGGAAAGGAAGCGGTAGTTGTTGTAATTTTCCAGGAGGAGGTCAGCTGAGAAAAGAATGATGATTGAAGTGAGATAGACGGCAAAAGGGAAGGTAAAAAGCTTTTCAGGAAGCGCCTCTGTAATTGTAACCCTTCAATCACCACCGCTGAAGAAATCATTATATTGCAGTGTTATTTAAGATGGAGCTTACCGCGCAATTTATCTCCGGCCCCTGTGAGTAAGTAGTAGAAGATATGGAAAGTCCTTTCATCTTTGGCTTGACGGATGGCACGGGATTTCTCCAACAAGTCTAGTAGTCAGTGTGTTAAGGTTTTACTGACACTAAGCATGACAAAGCTCTGCAAAATGATTCAAATTCCTGTAGTGATCCTTTAATGTTTGGACATTAAATTCTGCATTAAAAGCAAGATCAGGTGTTATAAGGTTTCACTTTGAAAGAGAAGCAGTGACAGCACAATATTCGAGGATACAAGTTTCAATATTGGCACCGACGATGTAACCGTTGACATCAAAGTTGATCCTGATGAATTTGCCCTGTAGCAGGAAGAGGAGGAGGACGAGGTTGAAGAGGGGGAAAAAAAAAAGTGTTTAACATTTCAGTTGGATGACAGCCAGATTGTAAGAAGTGTGAAAAACGGGATTTGGCAGTAAGTCTTACAAATCGGGAGGAGTTGTCGTTTTTGACAGTCTTGGCATTTCCAAAGGCCTCCAGGATGGGGTTAGCCTGCAGCAGCTGCTTCTCCAGCTCCCCCTAGTGGACATGAAGAGAACAGGCAAAAAAACAAGCAAAAAAAAAAACATGAACACTTTTCATTTTTTCCATTTGCCCGCCATTAAACACCATCTTTTGGATTCCTGTGGATTACATTGGCGAGTTGTTGAGTAGACTAATTTACTGTGATGTATTGCAGGAACTTTATATTATGATCTGCTAATTTAACACAATGTTTCTTCGTTGTGAGAAAGTCATTGTGAGTTTAAGCTGACATGGTGATAATTTACACATGATTTATACTTACATCTGAACAGAGAGAGGACAACATAAAGTGTGCAAAACATTAAAAAGAAAAAAAATAGGAGGGACACCATATACACACAAAACACACACATTGCACCCAAGCATTTTCCCCCCAACACATAACATCATGTTAGTGCCCAAATCTCACCCAGAGACCCTGTGAGCCTCATCGGTAACCCATCACCCGAAACCCAGAGAAGAATAATCCAGAAATAAAGCACAACACAAACTGTACCTCCTTTCAGCTTTCACCTTTGTTTTTATCAAACGTCCTAGTTTACAGTGAAGTCATTGGCATCTACTTCACAGTGGGTGTGATACAAAATGATATCATCGTCCTGTTATTATAAAAATCTAAATCTTAATACGTGCAGGCAACTTTGTGAGATTTTACCCTGCATTTTTTTCCCAAAAATGGTTTTCTAGACATGTGCTTTTTATATAAAAAAAGGCCTTTCCCCTGCATCAGATCTACAGATGCGAAACTTCACACTCCCATTTGGCTGATGATCGTTCAGATTCATCCAGCAAAAACATGGAGTTGCATCAGCTAAAAATCCAAAAGCTGCCATTGTACTGATTCGTAGGCGAAGACCATGATACATGTTGAAGCTACAAAAGGTGTAAGTATTCACGGCAATGGTCTGCTGCTGTTTATCAAAACTATTAAAAGAAATAGAGGGAGATATTTGGCAGCGGAGTTAAATGTAATTTATGATGTTTTCCCTTCTGTGAGATCAGAGTAAAGGCCATGGATTATTAAATTATTTACAAGGCGTACAGCAAAACAGATTGTATCTCCTTCACTGTACCTCTTAGTATAAACCTTTGATGAGACTTCTTGGCTCCATGAGACAGCAGTATGTCTGTGTAGAGCTCATATTAGCAGCACAAACTGAGCAGGATGTTGGCAACAGACACTGCTCAAGCCACTTTAAATTTATTTTGCATAAGAAAGGATCATTTTGGATTCAGGTGTGCACACACACACACATACATACACACACACACACGCAGAGTAGCGACAGAAATTGTGAAAAATTCAACCAGACTATCAAGCTCGAGGCACACAGTCCCAAAAAAGAAAAAGAAAAAAAAATTTGCTGTATTTTTTTCAGCAAAGACCCCGCCCCTCTTATCCTACTATTGTCTGGCTGAATTTTTCACAGGAACACATACGGCTGCCACTGATCTGCAAACAAACTTCCTCTTGACTTCCTATTGGCTCGCAAGACACGTCACCTCTGCCCCTGAATACAAAGTGACCGCAACAGTGCGCTCCGGCGAGGGAGGGGTGGGTGGTGTGGGGTGGGTTTGGACGGGTGGGAGGGAGATGGAGGACCAGGGCGGGGTGGTGGTGGTGGAGGGTGTAGGAAGAGGATGATGACAGAAGCAGGTAAGGGTAGGAAGAGCGAATGGAGGGAGAGAGTTAACTCACATGTGACAGGATCGAGCTGTTCTGTTGATGGGAAGAGAAAAATACAACAACCTCAAAAAAAAGGGATGATGGATATGTGCTGTTTTTTTTGTTTTTGTTTTGTGAAACTCAATGAGCCGCTTTCAGCAGCGTCTATCAAACAGCAGGCTGGCAGGCCTAGATAACAATTGTGCAGGTTTTCCAGTGGCGTCTGACGTAATGCTCCGACTCTGGGTGGCAGAGCCAGTTTTTATGTCTGATGCAGTAAAAATCAACATAAACCGAATACATGACAGATGAAGTAAGGCCTCTGGTCTATATAACATGTCAACGCTTGGAGTTTTAAATCTGCACCACTGTTTTTTTCTCTCTCTCTCTCTGAACCTGCAAGTATATTATCTTAGTCGCCGCCCCTTTTTCCCTTTTGGATGGCGGCGGTTCTTTTTTTCTGTGGCAGCTGCGCCACAGAAGAATTTAGCCTGCTGCACAAAATAAGCTGTTTGAACACAACAATGTAATGATGGATTAACAAGTTGTTTAATGTTAAGTACCAGTAGCAATGGTGTACAGTTACACATGGTGACACACATCATAGTCACAATGAAAGACATAAAAAAACTAAAAGAAGTGGAGTGGCTGGTGAAGTGAGCAGAGAGGAAGAGGAAAATATTTGGTAGAGCGAGATAAAAAAAAAGAAAAAAAAAAAGCATTGAAGGAATAAGAGGCTGGTTTCTCCCTTGACAATGAATCAAATAAAAAGAAACAGCAGGGAGTGGTGGTGAGAGATGAAAGATTATAAAAAAAACATGATGTGAGAGAATAACAGGAGGAAGGTTTTTGAAGGATGGATGGTGTAGAGGAGGAGAAGGAGGACTGACCTGATCTTTCTTGGTCTTGTGAGAGGAGGCCACATGAGCCAGGTACTGGATGACCTTTTTGGTGTTCTCTGTCTTACCAGCACCGGACTCTCCTCTGTATGAGACACAAAGAGAGTCAGAAACTTAAAAGTTAAAAAAAAAAAAACAAAAAAAAACCAAACTGAATCTAACAGAAGAATCGATGTTGATGTCTGTAACTCACGTGCAAAGAATGGACTGGTCTTCACGATCTGTATAAAAGAAGAGCAAATATTAACCGTGAGCTCTTTTGAGGAATAACAAGGCATACTATTCTAAGTGTACATATTTTATCACCGCTGTGCATACAATACACATGTACAGGAGGAAGTACAGTGGCCACAGGCAGGAAATCAATATCTGGCTTCCTGTGACTGGAAAGAGGTGCTGCTGGGGCTCTAGCTTGCTGGCTAATTACCAGTTGCGGTCTAAAACTCTTTTCCTGCTGCCAAACAAATTTTTTTAAAAAGGAGGACCGCGGTGGGAAGGAGAGCAAGTGGGTGGTATGGGTATACATGATAGATGACACAGCTCAGCACATCAGGAGGCGGGAGAAACTGGCCTAAAACGGGGCTGTGCTGCCAAATTAAGACAATACATCCAGGAGGTGCGATGGAGAAACATTACGAAACAATGGCCCCACAGGAAATACCTATTAGGTTGTACGTAATGTTGTTTTTCCTTGCGACTGTTGATTCAACTTTAGATGCATCAGTTGCAAGACATTGCATAATTATACAATGTTGCATGAGTAAGCCTAAAAGAAGTACGTGTTTGGCAAACACAGGAAATGTGTGCTAGCGAAGGAAGAGGATATTTACGCTGCATAATTAAACTAAACTATTCCCTAAAAAATCTTAAAAAAAAAAAAAGTCTATTGCATATTTTCTTTTCTTTTCCGTTCACTCTCCTGCACACTCCTTTCATTTAGTACAACCTTACTTAGCTAGAATTTAGAGTCTGGTATTTGCAGAGGCCGGTGGGGCGAGTAAATCATATGAAATATGGTGGCTATCAACTCCAATATTCTGCAGCGTGCCTTATAAATGAAGGCTCGCGCTCAATGTGGAGGCTATTCTCATGCGCCTTGTTTCATTTTTGAAGAAAGTGCTAATGGAAATAAGTTTTAGGATGCTAAAAAAAACTTGGGAGAAAAAGCTTGAATTAAAAAAAAGGCAGGAGAGGGGGGAGATCGTGATCTTGTGGGCAGGGAGGCTCTTAATATCACAATAATATTTGTTTGTTTTTTTTATATAGCCTTGATTGCAGCCAGCGCTCGTAAAAGTTGTAATGTGAGTGCGATGCCTTACCTTGCATCATGCTTCTGTAGGATGTGTCAGTGATAGCGTAGATATGGGGGGGCATTTCGTGCCTCTTCTTGCCCTTGTACATGTCAACGATCTCCTCTGAGTAGATGGGCAGGTTCTTGTAGGGGTTTATGACGACGCAGAAGAGGCCAGAGTATGTCTGTACAACACATAAGAGGTGGAGGTTAAGACATGCAGGGTGAAAACACTACAAAAGGAGATTTATATTATAGTGTGCGCTGTAGGATCAACATCATGGGATGGGTTATTTCATGTGATGCTGTGCAAGTGTTGTTTTGCTGTCTTCTAAAAAGGTTACCCATCCCCCCCCCGGAGCAGTAAAACTGAAAGTTTCACATGAACCCTGATTTGGTCCTCTCCTATGTTATGCAATTTCAACTCCACCCTGCTGTGAGTTCAAACCGATGAGAGATGCACTACAGTTACTCGGCAGGCTAGCTGTAGAATTATTTTCTACTTTGAAGCCAAGGACTCCATTAAAACTTAATCTTTTCTTTCTTCCACATCCAGATTTTGTATCTAGATTCCTGCCATAACTATTTTTCTTAACATGCTGGATTCTTGTGCTGCCTTCCTAACTTCTCTGTACCAGGCGCCCCCCACCTCCCCACTTCTTGCTGGCTCTCCCCTGAGAGAGGCCTAATCTAACGACTACAGAGCGTGGAGCCACTGCAGCCGACCGTAGCCTGAATCTCAGGAGAGATTGAGGAAGGGGTGTGTTGATATGACCGGGGTCACGCCGTACAGTCAAAAGACTCCAAATCACTCCCAGCCCAGGACATGGGGCTAAATGGCATTAATTATAGGGCCAGTAAGAGTGGTTACAACATGATTTACATTCCATGCTCATCTTTGGGAAAAAAAAGGAAAAAAGAAATGGTCTCTTAAGCCCCTCCCGTACTTCATTCCCCAGCTGTCTTCACATCTCAAACCCCGCATTGCATTGTTCCCTGCAGCTTCCTGTTTACAAGACAACTCTAAACACACACACAGCTAAATCGACACATTACTATAGAGCATTAAGGAGAAAAAAAGGCAGAAATCAAGGATGAACTAAAAAAACAAAACAAAAAAACGCCTGCAATAACAGACTGCACCTCTTTCTTTCCTGTGATAATTTGGACACAATAGAGCTGTCTGAAACAATGGGGCTTAATCAGGTAATTAGGAGGTCGGACAGAGCGACAAATTGGTATGGCAGATCATTTTCTATAAGCCGGTGGGGATTTCACAACAATTTAAGAGGAAATGCTTTCGACCACACCAGTAGGTTATCCGGACAATGGTAAGACAGTAGGAACATAATGCTACATAAATATCGGTGTAATATTTAAAAAAAAAAAA
>JANJYP010042440.1:0-11464 GCA_024605115.1 Rastrelliger brachysoma | reverse complement strand
GAGAGCCATGTTTTGTTGTGAGGGATAAATGACCTACTAAGCCACTGATGTTCCCTCTCTCATTCCAAGAAAATGGATTTTTATCCAAACTCAGCATCTGTGAGTGTTTTTGAAAAAAGCACAGTTAAGTTTAAACCACATGAACAAATCTGACACTTTGTGAAACAGTGATAAAAATTTGAGCTCTAACATGCACACCATTATCTGTACACTGGAACATGAACTTGAAAAATGCAAACACTGTCACTAACTTACTCGTATATCCACTGGATCCTTTGAAGGAAATATGTTTGAAGGTAAGGTTGGGAGAGAAAATTCAGAGCAGGAACAGTTGGGAATATTTATGGGCTCAATGGGTAATGTTGCGGGTGTTGCTCTGGGAGAAAAGATTTAAAGAGATGTGAAGTTTTAAAGGACAGCATTTCTTCATCAAATAAAAAAGTATATCTATATATCAACTTGTATCTCAGGGGATTCTTACCTTTTAACAAACATACCAATATGACCTTGCTGGATAATACTCGGTGGCTCATTTGTCTTTTTAAATCTTAACAGTGCAGTCTGTATATTCTTCAGAGCAAGGAGAAGGGCATCAGAGATGTTTTTCTACAAATAGCAACAGAAGACATTTATAAAAAAAAGTTTTTTCTTTCTTTCATTTGAAAATTTACACTGCCATTTAGAGGAGATGAAAATTCGTGGGAAGATGGGTGTGACAAATAAGTGGCCTTGTCCCTGGTCACTAAACTCATTATTATTGACAGTTAAATGGGAAGAAAAACAGGCCCACTGAGAAACAGAAAGGTGATTGAGGACTTTACATAAATGAAGTGAATATGCAGCAACTGATTAGCACATGAAATATTAAAATCACCATCATCATAGAGAAAACATATCTGATCAGCATGCATATTAAACAACTCACATTAGAAGAATAGTCCAGCATATTGCTCACTGCTTCTACAACAGCGCTGCCTGCAGTGTGTGTTTCATTCTTGCATTTTTCACTTTTTTCCACACACATGTGGACGAGAGATGAGCTGAGATTTTCAATCAATAATGAGGCCTCTTCCTGGAGTTGAGAATTAACACAATCAAATGCTTTTGGGCAATGCTAAATTATGTTATCAAGGACATCATAACACCCTCTTACTTCAAACGTCCTGCTTCAAATACACACAAATTACGAAGTTGAGTTAAAAAGCAGTCTTGTTCTCCCAGTAGCTATTCATTTTTTTAAAGCACTGAACCAAAGTTAACGCAGCAATTAATGATTTCACAGTGATTTCAGTTATTCTGACCTCTTAAAAATGATCTTTCTAAAGTGGTGTGTGATTCATAGTACAGTACCTGAGAAGAGACACTGAGTTCAGCACCTTTCTGGATGACAGAGGCAAGTCCTTTCGCTGTGACATGAACTTCTCCTGGACTTTTACTGGGAACGTCGTTAACTGCACTAACCATTACATCCAGCATCTGTTCACGAAGCTTCAACAGACAAAAACATTTACAATTAGGATTTATTTATTGTTATTTATTTTAGTATTTAGTAGTGCAACTCCCAGAGGCTTGAGTACTCCTCATTGAACATTGATCATTGAACTCATTTGTCCTTGGTCTTAACATCTTGTTTTTTTGGTAAAGTTTCTGTTCTTTTAATCTCATACTCTTTTGAATAGCAATACTGTATGCTATTTTTTATGTAATATGTTAATGCCCTAGAGGTAGCTTAGCTCCAATAATTGCACAGAGAGAAGTCCCATCAGCACAGTGAAATTGCAGTAAGTGATTTCTGAATGTAGGCTCACAAATAAATAGCAATTCAGCTTAAGATGTAAAGAAGAAAAAAAAATCAGAGTTATTCCAGCTAGCAGATCCAAGATCAATCTGTCCAGTGAAAATGCAGAGACCTTAAACTCCTGGTAAAAAAGCTGACCTTCAAAAATATCAAAGTACCGTATTAGATCATTTCTGAGATTAGTGCCTGTAATGTGATTATTGCATTTTGAAGTATAGAGGCTACTTATGCTAGTGGCATTCTGCGCAATAACAAGGTTTTGCAAAGTTTATGATGGACAATTTTTCTAAAGATGATGAACATCATTTTAGAGGTTGAGGTTGTTTGTTGTGTGGTGGTTTTGCACTGAATTACACTGTAATATGTTTTCCTTTGATACCTTATGTTAGATATGTACAAGGTCAATGAGGTCCAAGTGGTGTCAGACTTTTGGACCCCAGTGTGTATGTTAGGGTTGATTCAATCCACATCATATCTTGTTTGGGTGAATGTTACATAACTGGTGCACATGGTATGGACAAAGCACAGTCACTATTAGACAGCACAGTAAAATTATTTGCCTGAGTGTTGTCACTCTTTAAGATTATGAGTAGATCCAAGAATGGCAGAATATGCATGTACCTTTTGCCTCTCATCTTTTTGTGATATATCAGTTTGACCATTCAGTTTATCAGAGACAGAACTGAAGAGCTGTCCCACATTTCCTCCTGATAGTAGGCCTTGTCTTTCAAGTTGTGCCACAGCATCTGTGACTGTAGTCTGGAGTTGGTCTACTGTATTAGAGGCCTGAGGGGAATCCAGCACCTAGGGAGAAAAAGCCATTGTCTTGCAGTAATGTGAAGCAAAATATTCTCTAGGTTGTGTTCTGTAAATTCATTTCTCAGTCATAACAGTTTTGACAGACCTGTGCAGTGATAGTGGTGTTTGTTGCAAAGCTTTCATGTTCTGCAGTTGCCATAATAACCAGATTGTAGTTGGAATTGCTCTTTCCAAGAGGAAGGAATAAAGACTTCACTTCATTGTTCGAACTGCAACGCACCAGTTTATCTGTCCAAACAAGGAAGTCATGCCAATTAAAAGATATTGTGGAGAATGCATTAAATACATCATGACCTAAATACTATAAAAATGAGATTAGATTGTTAGACTAAGAGCAGTTCTTTTATTCCAAAGGTTTTACCAACATGATCTACTTACCTCCAGTCTTAAAGCAATACCGACAGGGACATGGAATTTCAGTATTGCAAGTTATACTGAAAGCCTCAAGTACCGTACCACTCTGTGGTGATATGCTACATGAGAGCTCAGAATAATTGCTGGTGGTCAGTGGTGAAGTTGGCCCACCAGGGTCAGTGGTGGCTTGAGTAGTGCTGGGTGGAGTATTGGCAGGGCCAACAGTGGCATCAGTGTTTTCGTTGCTGCCTTGGTTCTCATTGCTACCTTGGTTTTGGTTTTCGTTGCTGCCTTGGTTTCCATTGTTGCCTTGGTTGCCATTGTTGCCTTGGTTTCCGTTGTTACCTTGGTTTTCATTGCTGCCTTGGTTGCCATTGTTACCTTGGTTTCCGTTGTTGCCTTGGTTTCCATTGTTGCCTTGGTTTTCATTGCTGGCTTGGTTTCCGTTGTTGCCTTGATTTCCATTGTTGCCGTTGTTGCCTTGGTTTCCATTGTTGCCTTGATTTTCATTGCTACCTTGGTTTTCATTGCTGGCTTGGTTTCCGTTGTTGCCTTGGTTTTCATTGCTGCCTTGGTTGCCATTGTTACCTTGGTTTCCGTTGTTGCCTTGGTTTCCATTGTTACCTTGGTTTCCATTGTTGCCGTTGTTGCCTTGGTTTCCGCTGTTGCCTTGGTTTCCGTTGTTGCCTTGGTTTTCATTGCTGCCTTGGTTGCCGTTGTTGCCTTGGTTTCCATTGTTGCCATTGTTTCCATTGCTGCCTTGGTTGCTGTTGTTGCTGCTGTTTTCTTGGCTGCTTTGGTTTTCGTTGCTACCTATGGCTATTGCTGTTGCGACAGGGTTAACTGGATTTGTGGGTGATGATGTCTCTATGGTGAATGTTGTGTAAATAGGCACCACATTGTCTTTGGTGTAAAAGAAAAAGACAGTGTAACATGTAAGGATTATTTGACTAGCTTGTTCAGATAAAGACACCTCTTGACCCCTCATTACCGCTATAAGTTTGCAACATTTGCACATTTTGCCAAATGACATAATTTACAGTGCAGCTTTAATTTTGCTTTACTGACATATGTACAGTATACACACCAGAAGTTATCACAACAACGACATTCTTATTTAACTGCTTGGCCAATACAAGAGTGTCGCGTCTCACGGTGTATTCGGTCCCACCATGCTGTCTCTGTGTAAGTGGCATTCTCTCTGCTTCTGTGTAGCAGCTCCTTGTCTCAGCCTGCAAATGAATTAACATTCAGTCAGTGAAGCATTGTTCAATTTACAGTATCCAATCTTTTAGTCATAATAATTTAGAATTAATGAAGCAGGTGATATATATGTAGGTAGATATATAGAGTACTCAGACTCACTGGCCAGTGTTCCTCGTTCCGTATGTCCATAATATTCCATACAACTTGTGGACAATTTGTTTCACACGTCATTTTAATTTTTGCATCTCTGTTCAGGTTTCTTCGATTACAGCCTTGAACACAGTTGAAGCTATAGCACAAGAAAAACAGATCATTGCATTCACACTACTAAAACCAAAAGGATACCAATTTATATCATACACCATGACTGATTAATCATTTAGTTGCTGCTTGATTTTATTTATGAAAGAATATCTTCACATGTAAAAAGTACCCCTCAAATCCATTAATTATACTTATACTTATACCATATAGTGGGTGGAAAGACAAATGACATTGTCAGTTTCAATACTGTCAACAATGAGAATAGATCGATTTAATAAACATCATCTACCTTAGCCCTGCTGGGATGTTTGGCTCAGGGGTATAGGTGATGCATATGGATTTAGTGCGCCACACGTTATTATTGATTCTACTAGACACAATAAAGTGATATTTATTGAATTCATATGGATCTGGCAGACAGTTTCCTTGAATGGTGTGACTCATTGACTCCCAACTTCCTTGGCAATCACAAGGATTTCCTATGAATAAACAAGAAATGGGAAAATGGAGAAAGATATACACATCAGCTTATTTGGTAGTCTCAAAAAGAATTGATGTTTGTCTCTTTGAGTAAAGATATTAAGATGTATTTATGAAAAATGATAGCTGACTCATTCATAACTTAGCCTATTTCTATTCATAAAATCTGGCCTTAAAGACAGGTACGCCACTTTCCACGCCAAAACTGTGATCTATAAAGACATACCTGATGGGAAGATATGCTAACCTGCATGTAAACTCTGACCTATAAACACTTTAAGACAATGGAAATTATTGATACACATGGTGAAGTGGTGAATTGAAGCTAGATTGTAGAATTGTTCCTCTGAAACATGTAATTTCATCTCATACTACATGTTATTTTTATCACTTTATCACAATAACATTCAGGCCATCAGTATGATTAGCGCTTGTGAGCCATAATTATTCCATAAACACCTTTCAGTTTTAAAAGATACAATCCAACTGAAACCTCAAACCAAAGTTCACTCAACATTACGTCAGCATTGTCTCAGCCAGAGCACAGAGGAGGCGGTCAGTTGTGCAAATGAAAGATATGTCAGGAAGTGGTAGGTGGAGGGATGAAAGGAAAATCTGGCCTGCCTTCCTCTGATATTCAACAGGGGTATACTGACTACATTAGCTAACTGATGAAATAGTCATCAACACTGGTGGTTGAAATCCAAGATGACATCAAATAACTTAAAGAAATCAAGTGTTTTTCAATAATATCTAGTAAGTTAGTTTTCTTATTGTTTTGTGTGTAAAATTGCTGCAGCCAATACTGCAGTGCCTTCTCCAGTCACCTCACTTTGAACTGCTCTGCTCCAATGAAGAACAAAGAATGTGTGATATTATGAGCCACATGAAAGTTTCCTGCAGCTATATGGTGTTTTGGGTTACACAGATAACAAGTCCAAAAATAGTGATCAGTTAGGAGCCTTTCTACATTGACTCTCAACACTGATGGGTCAGACATCTCAAGAGAGAGGGAAAAAAAAAGTACATCAACATTCTTAAAGTCTTGCATCAACCAACAATGGTTAAATGTGGGTGTGTGGAGGGTGGGATATGAGGCTGATCCAAGTGCACATTTATTTATAGGTGCAACATTGCCTGCAGGTGTGTATATGCATGGTTTTATAAATCTGATTTTTATTTTTTGCACTTACAATTTTCCTTTTTTTGTGTATGTGCACTTACTGTGGACCCTATGCTTTATAAATGAAACCTCAGATCATTTTTTAATACTGCCAAAAATTCTCGACAAACGTGGATGCTAATTCAGACTTTAACAACCTGTCATTTTGCATAAATATTGGATTTAAAGTTAATCTCCAGAGACATATTGCATTTTCTAAAATGAATTGAGTCCTACAGGCCCTGTTCAGCCACTTACAGATAAAAACAATAATTCTGCAATCTCCCAGAGATATGACCACATGATTGGATTGTAGCGACATAATGTCAGTGCTGATGCGCAATCATTATGAGTAAGATATTTACAATCTCTTGTTCTAGTTGTGTCGCTTGTGTCAGTTTACATGCTAATACAGATTTTATGCTGCTTGCTGCCTATGCTGTTATCTGAATAACTGCCATATATTTATCAATGAATGCCTGTCATGCTCACTATGACATGTTACATTTCTTTCAAGTTTGTTTGTGATGGTCTGTGTAAAGCTGCATTGTTAAAAACAAGTGATTTAACCAGTGTTCAGTTAATTTTGTAAAAAAAATAAAAATACAGTAGTTTGTAATATATTCACATGCCTGTCTCACTATACTGTCTATGCTACTGGTTCACAAGAAACATTAACAGTGTTGAACACGAGATATAAATGCATTTGGATTCATTTGTTATTGAGTGACCTGTATTTTCATTGCTGATAGCTGTGTCTAAATGTTTTTTTAGTTGTTTATTTTTCTTCCTTTTTAATCTAAACGCAGTAATGTACAGTAATTAATGAGAGAGATATGTGGATACTAAGGTTACAATTAGCCTACACTGACACACAAAAACAAAGCTGTGTTGTATTTCATTGTCTTCATAGATCATAGATTCATAGATTTTCAAACAGCACAAATCACGTACAAAGCAATAAACAATCTATTTCCTGGAAATATTCTTTTTTTTTTTTAGGGTTGGGGGTCATAAACTGAGGGGGGGGATTTAACTTCAAGAATCAGCTGGCACTTACAACATTAAACAGTTTTTGTGTTTCTGTTTGTGGAGTGAAGCTGTGGAATAGTCTGGATGGGGAGCTAAGGCGGTGTCCGAGCATAAGTCAGTTTAAAAAGCGGTACAAACACATGGTTTTCACAAGGTACAGGGAGGAAGATGGGTTTTCTCAGTAGGATGTCTTGGCGTTATTTAGCTTGCTTCAGCTTTAGTTTCAGCTGATAAAATCTGTCGGGGCAAATGTTATTTCAGTTGACAAAAGTGGTTGCTGACTGATATGCTGATTTTGTTTGTCTCTGTCTGAAATCAAAGACCTACTGTCCAGAAATCAAGGAGAATTTCAAGTGGTAATCTACAACTGTTAACTTGAATCTTTAGAAAATGGAAAGCTTGACATGCATTGCACCAGTACCAGAGGGGGAGAGGGCTAAGCAAATTACTTGCACAACACATAAAGAACACATCAACGTAGATAAAGAATTGAGTAGATACTTACTGCACTCCCACCGACTTCGTGCATTTGCATTAGTTGGTTGAGTGTCCTCAGATATTGAAAGTGTGATAGGTGTAGATTTGGAAGTTATTGAATCTGAAGGTGTTGCAATGATTCTGAGTGGAGTTCTGACAACTCTGACATGTTTTTCTTCCTGAAAATTAAAAATAAAAGATAAAATAAAAGATTTAGAAATAATATAATATATTAGGACACCCCACATTTCTAATAATAATTATCTAATAATTAATTATAATAATTATTAAATTTAAAATAAATGGAAGAAATATTACCGGTCTAATCAAGCGATAGTCATTAAGACCACTTAGTTTATTGACAGAATCTTTGTTGCAGGCAACCAACATATCCACATACACTTCCAAAGAGGAGAAGACGTTCCACGCTCGGAGTCTCACTTGTAAAGACCCTGTAGTAAAACATTCACTCATGAAAACAAATAAAAACATCATAATCAGCCTATGTAACTAGACAACCTGAAAATACTGAAATTATTCAGTAATTTAATTTGATGGAAATTCCTGATGCTATAACACAACATCAACTTAAACTACAAACTATATTATCAATATTACAGTGGGAAGAAAAATAATATATTGAGACCACACACTACGACACTGCACACTGTGATAACTAGCTGAATTGGCTTGGGTGGGTTTGTGTTTAGGTGATAGAAAAAGAAACAAAAAAGGAGTTGGATCGAAAAGTGCTGTAGCAAGATGAAATGATTGAACAATAACTTTTAATGATACGTTAAGTTTCTACAAATTTGAATGGTCTGTTAGTAGGTTTGACATTATTTTACATTTAAATCAGTCTTTCCTGCTTTGTAATATTGTCTCCTTGGCTGTGGCTAATGAGGACAAATTTGAGATGTTCATGAATTTCTAATACAGCGAGAAGCAGTGAATCAGTGGAACACAATCTTTGGATATACTGAAAGTAATAGTGGTCAGGCATGTTGTATTTGTTCTTGAGCTGTTTGTAGGTCATGAACTCCACTCCCACTAGTTTTCCATGTTGAAAAGATGAGGAATTTCTGGTTGATTAATACATTGGGTTGCACCTTAGTGCATGCTGAAAGATGAAAGATAAGGATTTCAAAGACTTTCGGTTATACTGTCAAAAAAGGTGTTGATAGTGATATTATTTTTGTTATCAATATTGGTTTTTTGGATTTGTCAAATCCTTTGGTTAAATTTCTTTGAACATCAAGCCAGGGTGAATTTGGATTTCTTGTCCAACACTGTGCATGTTACAGTTGGTGCAATAATGATGAAATGAATCAGAACCTCTAGGATTTTGGGTTTTAAGTATGCATGGTTAAATTTGCAGCAATTTTTGTCTTCAGTATAGCTCTGACTATCAATAGAATAAGACAAGGCTGGGAATCATTGCAAAACAGTTTTTCTTAGGATGCTCATTTTTACTGTTGATACTGAGCCACAATGTTTTGTTCATTTCTTGGAGTAGGTGAGATTGATATCAGCCAGATTTTAGGCAGTTTCCAATTTTAAAGTAAAATTCCAGCTAAATTCATTTGCTAACAGAATCTCAGATTTTGAACAGTTGATTGAGAAGTCTGACAGTCTACTTTATTTTGTGATTGTTGACAGAAGAGTGAATGAAAAGTTGTTAATGTATTAAAAATATAAACAAGAAGACGGGAGAGAAGCCTAATTTCAAACCACAAAAAGCTATATGAGTACTGAGAACTGAAAATTATGCGCAAACAATACCACAACAGTGTGTCTTTTAGTGGCTCATCATGGTTAGAGGCCATGCTAAAACCCAATTAGATTTACTCTGAATACCTGAAACGCTGTCACAGTTTCTTATGTATGGTTCAATGAAGAGTGAAAATTGTAGTGGAGATAATGGGTGTCCTTGTCGAGTACATCTTTGAATGCAATGCTGTTGATAATTACAGATGCTGTAGGTGAGTGGTTTAATGTGTTTACCAATTTAGATCAGAGAGATGAGGAGGAATAACCAGCTTGCCCTCATGTATGCCTTTTCAGAATCAAAGGATGCAATAGTAAATGGTGGCTTGTTGGGGAAGTTTCTGTTTTCAATGTGCTTAATCAGGTTTGAAAGTCCTCCTGGAGTTTCTGAGAGGTCTGCTCACCTTTTCTGTAAAATGTCACACAGTACTGGAAATTTGTTTTTTTCTAAATTCTCTCTCAGGATAAACTGACCTTTTTCACCCCATCCATAGAAAGGTGTCAGATAACACTTTCCACAACTATCACACTGAGACTCTCTCAACCTCTAGGACTCCCGCTGTATCAAGAAATGAATTTATGACACCTGACTGGGAAGCATCCCTTTTCTTCATTCATCTGCATCAAGAACCTCAGGAGGAATACAAACACAAAGAAACAAAAACTGTTGCTGAAAAAGACTTTCAGGGAAAGAGGTTTCAGATGTAATTACACATCTCATCAAGACAGTAATGGGANGTGACACACACAGCTGCATTAATGTTATAAAAAAATAACCAAAACAACCTTAGATAGTCAAAGAAAAATCACATCTCTCAGACAAAGGATTCTAGGTATATCAGTACTTTGAGCATGAAAGAACATGCCTCTGTCCCCAAACTGTTGACAGACTAAACAGACAGATGCATTCATTTCATGGCCCCTTTTTTCTTTGATTGGACTCTGAAGACGCACAGATCATCTCAGAATTCTTTTACCCTTTTATTTTTCTGTATTTTGTCTGTCTGTTACCACAAGGTCTCCCATGTTTGCCTGCATTTGTTTGTGTCTTTTTACACAGTTGCGCATAGTATTTGAACTTTGCTGAAAGCAAGTTTGTCTTTAAATGCTTTTTTTTTAGTTTAGCTCCACCATCAATGTTTTTTTGGTGAGAAAGTTTAGTCTTTTAGTTCATCAGTGAATCGTTAACTCAATTCGTCAAGGTCAAGATGACAGACAAGGACTCACAACTAACACTGGCTACCATTTATCCACCTACACATTCAACTCTGTCCCAGCATCTCTAGTGTGATACCACGAAGAGACCAGCTGTCCCTCTCTATCTTCACTCAGCATTTCCAACAAAAAAAATTGTCCCTGGTGGGTAGCAGTGGGGCATCATAATGCTGAGTCACTGCTCATGTTCAAATGAGGACAATGCTGCTACAAAGCAGGTAAAAATTAGCTCTGTCAATCATCTGCTTCTGCAATCAAGAGCTGATGTCGGTGGTGTTCTGAATCTTTACATTAAAGGTTCCACTGTGAACCTGAGGAAAAGCATCAAGCATGCTAAGGCAGACTACAAGCAGAGGATCAATGACCACTTTGGCAACTTGCACACTTTGGGAGGCTGGTGCTTAGGAAGTAGAGTGAATGTCTATTGGTGGTTTGATACCCAGCTCCAGTCTACATGTCAATGCTTAACCCCAAATTGCTCCTGTTGCTGTGCCAACAGTATGTGAATGTGTAATGAACAGGTTGGCACCCTACATGGTAGCTCCTGTCAACACTGTGTGAATGGGACATGTAGTGTAAAAGTGCTTTGAGTGGTCATAACAACTAGAAAAGTGCTATTACAGTACAGTCCAGTACCTTTTAACTTGGACCCGGGCATGGCAGGGAATACATCACATTATCTAGAACAGTAACGACCATCAACCCAGACAGACACTTGTCATCCATTCTGCTAATGTGATACATACGCTGCGTAAAAGCAACACACAGAAAGCAGAGACTGTACTGCAGACTTAAGTAATGTATTCACTAATATCTTCAACCTTTCTCTGGTACAATGTGCAGTCCCCATATGCCTGAAGACATCCACAATCATGCCAAAGCTGACAACA
>JANJYP010042439.1:0-23409 GCA_024605115.1 Rastrelliger brachysoma | reverse complement strand
GAGAGAGAGAGAGAGAGAGAGAGAGAGAGAGAGGAGAAAGAAAGAGAGATTAGAAGAAAGGATGAAAAAGAGATAGACAGTAATAGGGAAACTGCAAGACAAAGTCAAAGAGAGAAAAATATATGGATAAGAGCAATATGTGTGTGTGTATTTGTGTGCGCGTAAGAGAGAGAAAGGGGAGCGAGAGAGCAAGGCAGAGGCTCCTCTGATCACTAACTTGGTGTCCTACTTACTCACTCTGCAGCACACCCAAATAACATCCCTGAGCTGTGATATTATATACCCAAAACACACAGACACAGAAATAACCACTTACATATACTCTCTATCTCACATTCACACACACACACACACACTCACAGTAATATTACATCCTGTACAAACTCATGCCCACATCTCCACAATACACAAATAACAATAACACCAAGAGGTGTGACACCAATGAGCATACCCGAGGTGATTCAGTCTGTTTTCTCTTGTCTCTTGCCCCCCCCACCACCACCACATTTTTCCTTACATACTTTCTCTCAATTGGGCTCTACGCCATCTCCCAGCATCCTCTCTGATGACAGGGGCAGAGGGAATGCATGCAGACACATTCAAAATTCTACATGTCAGTCCAACAGAAAGTCAGTGCCAAACGGAATAGGGTTTCAAATTTGACTTATATGGCCATTTTACAATATGATACACAAAAGGAATTTGTAACTAATGTGAGTTGTTGTTTTTGGGTTGATGTCCAGTGGTGTCAGGTCTCAGAAACAATGGGCAGTTTTGTGTTAAATCTTCATGTCAAGTCATAATCATGCCATCACGAACCTTCAGAAAAATGCAATGCATAGAGATAAAAACCTGAAAATAATACTGAGCAACAGTATTATTTGAAATGAAATGCTGGTTAAAAATGTCCCTACTATGGTTTATACTGAGTTATACCTGCTCTAAGGTTGGTTCACAACCATAAAGTCAATGGAAAATGTTTCCATATTCACAGTTTCTTGATTTTTCAGTGTAGAGAAGGATTAGACTTTTAAACTACTTATTATGGAAAATCCATTTCAGAAACCCCTTTAGACACAATCAGAGTGTTTTATGTGTCTTAAAAACATATGTGATGGGTATGTTTAAGCATCACTCAAAGTTTTTTCTACCATATAGACATACAAGCTATGGCTACAACACAAAGTAAGCTTGTTGGAAGCTAGGTTTAGACACATTGTATCATCTAAGGGAATGGGGAAAAGTGTGTCCAGACTTTTCAATTACAATGTAAGTGATGGATGACAAAACCCACAGTCCTCCATCTGTGTCAAAATGTTATCCAAATCGAAACGAGTCGATTCAAGTAGATGTGTTGTTTCAATGTTACAGTCTTGTTTAAGAGCCAAACTCGCTCTTTTTGTTCCTATACTTCCACCACAGAGAAAACAGGGAAACACAAAGACAAAGAAGGAATCTGATGTTAAAAAAAAGACTGAAAATGTGTCAGATATCCACTTGATGCTGAGGCCTCATACTGTAGAAGCTTCACCTTAATGTTTAAATGACTCATGCAGCCCAATAAAGATGATTAAGATTCCTGAATTCTAAATGTAACACAAAATGACCAAATAAAAAGAACCTGTAAAAGTTCAAACATTCCTAACACAAAAGGAGAATATGCCACTAATCTTTATTTTTCACTGTCTCTCTCTCCTTGTTAGGTTTTTCACTAATCGTCTCCTGGCTATAGCTTCTGGAAGGAACTGAAAGGTAGACTGGCCCAATCCCCTGAGCTTTTCCTCTCTCCCTCTCTTTCTCACTTTTAGGCCAGCAGTGGACACACACACAAACATANACACACACACACACACACACACACACACACACACACACACACACAAAGAAAGGCACACAGTTAGAGCTGGTGTACAGATCTATCGAGAAGGAAAGGGCAGTTCCCCTGAGCTCTCGCTTTTCTTCTCTCTTCTCCCCTCTTCATCAATAAACCCACTCCTCTCGCTTTCTTTCCTGTCTTCTTCTTCTTCCTCCTCATCCTCCCTCCCTTTTTTTCCTCCAGCTCTTCTCTGTGTAGCTGTAATTACAGTCATGGCCAGGCGGGCACAGAAAAACACATACAAACGGGCAATGTGAGAGACGAACACACTCTTACTCTTACTCGTTCCCTGTCGTGTTAGTAGAACGTAATTTTCAGCGTGTCTACATTTAATTTGCTTTGGATTATGACCAATATCTTAAAAAAAAAAAAAACGACTGTCACACTTAATTTATGTGACAGTTTCTAAAAACGATCATTTAAATGTCTTTCTTTTTCTCCCACACGCCGCATCTTCTGAAGCAAAAAAAATCTATTTTCGTCCTACCTCGACATCCTTCTCCAAGGTTGGTATCGTCACTACAGCAGCACGCGCATACACACACACACACACACACTTTGCTATCTCTCACAATGCTGGGTACACAACTTATGCGTTGGAGAAAACTCAGGATGAGAGAATGGCAGTTTGACAGTTTGTTCAGTGTGAGTCAAAAAAGCCAAGAAACTCAAAACTTTGAAGGGAATTCAACATCCAGAATCCAGTCACACCAGAATCTCACAGCTTGCTGCGAGATAATGTCTAAAATTATACCATTGCTCCGATGAAGTCTGCAATTGTTAAAAAAAAACTGCAAGGTAGGGAAGAACTCATAGCTAGTCATAATGATTGATTTTTTTTTTTTTTATCTCACCGGGGGCTTCCAACCAACAGTTTGAAATTTGATTATCTTATATGGAGGCAGGCATCAGATCAAGATAGACATCATAACCTCTGCAGATGATCCACACTGGTCTTCAAACCAGCCAGAAACAGCAACACATTATCCCGCTGTTCATATCCCTCCACTGGCTCCCAGCAGCTACCCACATCGAATTCAAAACCTTGAAATTCACTTACAAAAACAGCTCCCGCCTACCTGAACTCCTCAATTCAGGTATATGCTCCCTCTAGTTCACTATGCTCTGTCGATGAAAGGCGGCCAATACAACCACCACAAAAAGGGCCCTGTGTCAAAATGGTAAAATGATCAATTACCTGTACTTATATAGCAATTTTCTAGTCTTTTGTGCTACATTTCACATTCATGCATTCATACACTGATGGCAAGATCAACCAGGTGGAAAGTAATGTTCACTCACACATTCATACACAGTTGTTGCAGCAATTTGGGGTTCAGTATCTTGCTCAAAGACATATTGAGATGTGGACTGGAGGAACTGGGTTCGAACCTTGGATCTTCCAATTGGTAGACGACCACACTACCTCTTGAGCACAGCTGCCCCAGTAGTGAGACTCTTCTCTACTATAGTTTGCCAGTGGTGGAACAACCGACTAAACTCTGTTTGATCCAAAGTTCTTCACAATCTTTAAGAAAAACACTAAAGACCCTATAGCCTGGCAAGCCATACTATAACATTAAAATATATAGTCTGACAATGACCAACAGACCTCAGCTCCATCCAAGGGGCGGGATGAGCGTTGTCTTTCAAACTGCCTCTGCACGCAATATGGTAACGCTACAAAGAACAAGACAACGTAGGCAGAGCGAGAGAAACAGTTAACATGGGAGTAAACCATAGCTGGTAAAAGAAGTCAGATTAAGCTCGTGGAGTAAACGGCATAAACTGAGAAAAGATACAGCTTCGTGTGGTGAATACTAATTTAAACAACCGCCAAGGCCATCTTACTTGTTGCTCATGGTCGCAGGCTTGCACAGTCAATGGGAAGACAACAGGAGGGTTAACAATGGTCAAAATCAAAGGAGTAGACTTTCACTCCTTTGTATGCTTCAAAAAGCTGGAGCTATCACTCCTTTCTTGTGCCTGTTAAAATGCCCACATCTTTCAAACTCAAAGCACTTAGTTGATAACGCAAGTCTAATGTCACTAATTTATCTCTTACTCCAATTGATAACACTAGTGACATCACAAGGGTTATTTTCTCAGACGTGAAAACACTTCCTTTCACATTATATAGATGTTTTCACATAATGACTGCTACTCCTTAGTAAACTGGTAATCACATGTTGATAAAATCAGTGAAGAATAAATGTGTTTTAGGACCAATCCACTTTCAGAACAGCCTGTTATTGTGTGTAGATCCATGTGTTGGATTTTTTTGCGATTCACTTTGCCAGCGTCAGAAAAGTATAATAGTCACTATATATTGACAAAATACTGTTACAGTAAGTTCTTCTAATATACATAGAATGGTATTTTTTATCAATAGCTGCATCTGTCAGTCACACCTTTGCTCAAACAATTACTGTTACCGACACTGTAAACACTCAGTAAGGCATTCAGTGAGTCAAAGTGTCAAATACTTCCTGTACTTTTTTATATTACTGCAAATTTATACATCAAGCAAAATTAAATAGGAGATTTATTTTTTATTTCCATGTGGGAAATTGAAATGTACAGTTAGCTCACGTAGTATAAATATAGTGCTCCTGCAGCAGTGATTCTGGACACACTGTGAAAGCTGCACTAATCAATGTTCTATAGAAACAACAGATGGCATGACTATGTAAAAGGTATCACTTTTAGTAACAAACCAACCAAGAATTATCAACTACATATGTAGTTCAGCTCTATGGACTGCATCATTCAGGTAATTGCTTTGATTATTTTTGACAACTGCAATAGGAAGAGACAACACGATTAACACAGCCTGTTCACTACCAAACCCAAGACAGACAAAGTTAGCAAATAGCTGGTGAACATTTAGTAGCTAAAAAGAGTTCATCTTTTAATCCCTAGGAAGCTACTTTTTTCATACTCCCTTATTTAGAAGCTCGGTGTTTGAGTTTCGTTGAGTTCAGCTAGAAATAATGATGTAAGCTTACTAGCCTAGCTTCTTCTGAACACAAAAGATGTCATGGGTCTATGTTCATGAGTGTTTAAATGCCCTGTTATGTGTTCACTTATGGAGAGATAGTCTTGATGAAAAGGTTATATATTTTTCTCAGGATTTGGTGAAGACCAAAACCCGAGCTACAAATAAAGTCAATATGGGATATAGTATAGCTCCAAATATATATTAGCGTGATTTTATGTCTGCTGGATGTGTAGAAAATCGTTTGCATACAAATTAAAATTAATTTCTTCTAAAGTGACATTCAGCGTTAAATTTTCATTTTATTGCTTGCAGCAGTGTCCAAATATTAATTATAATTCTGATAACCGTAGCTAAATTAGTTCTGACATTAACTAAAAAAACTGCAATACGCTGTTCTGTTTTAATCAGATAATTGAATAATAAATAGTAATTCTATCATATTGCTTCTATAAGTATTGCTGCTACTGTGACAAAACTCAGCTTCTCGTCATACATAGAAAATGTTCTTGTTAAATTTATCCTCATACCATGCCACAAGCTACAAGCAGCAAGCTATCTATTGAGTCTCTTTGGATTATTTGATCTTTGTGTTGCTCTTCCCTTGAAATTTGGTCATGGTAAGGTAGAAGTAAGGAATGAGGCTTTTCTCTCACTGCTGACATTTAAGGTTAACTCAACCAACAAATCTAACCTTTGAGCATGTGTGCATGTTTTTTTCTTACACGAGCAGGTACAATGCTCACCGAGAAAGCCATCTCATCAGTGTCATCTCTTGCTCACAGCACGCGAGTTTGAAATTTCGTCAACTGCGTGCCTCAAGTTGCAAATTCAAATGAATGATAGCAACACATCCAGGTCATTTAGGCTGGAAGAGAGAACTGGTGGGAATAGAGTCAGAGAAGAGAAATGAGAGCAATAATGAAGGGAGAAAGAGAGAGAAGGATGGGTGACTGGGGGGAGATGTTGTGAAGGAAAGAGAGAAGAGGCAAAGGAAAAAAAAGTAGACCAAGTATGGAGGGTATAGGGAAAAAGGAGGAACAGAAGAGGAGAGCTGAAAGAGCAGAAGAGATGAGAGAAAATAAAGGAAGAGGGGGAGACAATAAGTGAATCCTACAACTAAAGAACCAACCAAAAGACAGAGAGACAGACAGAGAGACAGAAAGAAAGCGTACAGTATACCCACACAACATTGAAAAAGAGCTGAAACAGATGAGTTGACTGAAATGTCTCCATTTACAACAGAGAGGAAAAGGCAATGACAGCTCAAATAAAATGTCCAACTTTTATCTGTCAACCCATAATATCAGTTTGATTTGCTTAGTCATAGTTTCTGCTTGGTGTGTTTTCTCCCTTTGCAGATTCCTGTCAGTCAACTTATCTTAATCATCAACCATCATTCAAAGTTGCGGAATGTGTCAACCACAATGTACCAGAAAGAAGATGAAGTCGGAAGGCATTTTACTGAAATGATTACAGAATTCATGTTGATTCAACTTTTTAATATTTGTAACTTAACTAAAGACAACAAGACTCTATAGCTATAGTGTACTAGCTGCTCTAGACTGGTCTTCTGCTGCATTCTATTAACCTCAGAAGTTGGAAGCCGTAGCTGGGAATGATGTAACACCCGAGTGTGTATCGTTCCAGTTAACAAGTCAGACACCTACTTTTAGCTAGGTTAGCTAATGATTATAATAGCAGTGGCTAAAAATGCATTTTTGATGTAATTTACTCATATAACCAGCAAAGTAACATTTCTACAAATAGAAGCTGGACAGTGGTGTGTGTGCAACTGATTTAATGACTACAGCTTTCACACTGTTAGCACAGGGCCACTACCATGGATTTTGAGGTTGGGGCTGATTAAGTTCATCCGACTTTTCCGAGTCGCAAAAGTTGGGCATTCCAGTTGAAATCCTGACTTCCTAGTACAACTGGAATGCATCGGCACCAATAGATAGGCTTGGAGGTAAATGCTAATGTTAGCACGGTAATATGCTCACAGCAACCTGAGCTCATAGAAATATGTGAAATAATCACAACCTCTTAACACAGGATTCCCTAGGTAATGTGTAAAATTTACAAGGCAGTGCCACTGAAACAATATCAATTTAAAGTGAATTATACTTGCTAAACAACAGTCACTGTGAGGTCACTATGACTGATGTTTAGCAAATATAATACTGACCATGATCACAATCTTAGAGAAAATTGGGATCCCTGTCCTTATCCCTAGAGGTCTGTCTTAAAACAATGATTTGGTTCCCATATGAACACTGAGAGTAGTTTATCTTGCTGCAGAGATTGCTTCCTCATGTACGGTGAACAATATCCAAAGTACTTGTGAGAAAGTTGAGGTATGAGGTTTCTAAAGTCAAAATTAGTCAAATCAATAGTCTATTTTTCATAGTTACATTGTTATCAGTACAAAAGAGCTGCAGTGAAAACACCCAAACAAAAAGAGGTGAATTCTATACTGCGACGCACCTCCTTTGTAAGATATCTACTTAGTTTGACTGATTTGGATGTCTGAAGCCTTGTATTAGCTTTTCACTTTGAATACAATTTTGTAGACAGACCTGAAAATCCATCACCCTGTCCTTCTAATCATATCTTGAGATATGCAAGGTAAATAATGTGTGCAGCTAAAAGCACATTAAGAACTGATACATCCCTTAGCTTCAATTCATTTTCTGTCCATCAGTGTCAATCCTTTTCTGCATTCGTTTGGTTAGATTAGGTATGCAGACAGATGTAGAGAAAGGTTGTATTAGATATTGGAATGGAGGTTACAAAAGGTGAACCCAACCAATCCTCTCCTATAAGTTGTTCCTATTTCTGTAGGTGCTGCTAGATGAACCAGAGAAAATGAAATTCTACGCCTGCTAGGATATCTCCATTGTTCCACAGCGTCTGCGGTGCATACTGTATCTCTGTTATATTTCTTTGTATCAGTCTTTATATTCTACAGCACCAAAGTAATGGCCCACAGGCTGAACCGCAGTAGCATTACCAGACTTCTTCTACTCCGTCTTACTCTTATCTATCATTCCGAGCATCTCCAAGCGTATAATATGGCAAAAAGTATTGAAGTTGCATCATTTGTGCTCGGTGTCCTTCTCCGCTAAACTCCAATGGGTCATCTCGCTCAAGTGGGAATAGTGATTTCTGTTTGAGTTCTGAAGGGTGGCAGACACTCATCCCTCTCTATTTTCCTTTTGAAAAACACCCACAGTTTTGTCCCTCTTATCTGCGCCAATCGCCTGCATCTCTCTCAGCTCTAAAAAATGCGAATCACAGTGAATGTAAGCACAAGATGACACCAATCAATGACCTGAGTTTTGAATACCATCCTACAGTAGTTTTTTTTTTTTTGCTGACTATTCCCACTTCATTCCAGCAAACAGCTTGAAGCACACATTTCCTATGCTGGCACAGCACCGACGCACAGTGAGAAGAAAGGTGTAGAGCGAGGTGATGAAGCTATAGTCAAAGTCAGTCTACGCTCAATGAACTGTTGGGTCTTCGATGTCAAATTTCCCAGAAGGTCTGTCACACAACACACACATATACACACACTTTTTTCATTTAGAAATATTTCAGTCTTATTCTAAAACAAGACATATGCCATTTTAAAAAAGAAAAGAAAAAAAAAACGTGACACTTGCTCTGGCATCAAAGCACGACTCTCAAATTAAACTCCGATCGATTTAAAAGTAATTATAAAATTATCTCGGTTTCCTTCTATCATGACAGAGACACAGAGGAGGGAGATCAGTCACAGTCTCTTGGCCACATCATTACCTTAACGGAGATAAATTAATTGCATGTGACAGTGGCAGTGCAGAGGTGGACGGACGTGTTCTTCATCTACATCATCTCCAAACTCGAGTGGAGAAAGCCCCCCAGATTACATTCAACACAACAGACAATCAATGTAGTTCACTGTGTTCAATAGAAGACAATAGACTCGTACTATCAAACTATGTATGCTTTAGTCATGTATATAGTGAAAATGACATGCAACTTAGACATTGTCACCAATACATACATTCTAATTGTGTGTTTGGGTAACCGATTCGACTGAAGTAGGAGACACTGGGTCAGTACAGTACATGTTGGGTCTAATTTTTCCTTCTTTTTTTTAGGTTTAAGTTGTTTGTTTGATTGCTTCTTTTTTACTGAGCACAGTACACAGTGTCTATGCAAACCACTTCATAAGAGAGGTTTTAACTTGAGTGGTACTGATTCTAAGCCAGGAGTACTTGTATTCAAAGGGGTCCTTGTACAGTTGCTAGGAGGTACATTATAATAATGTGGAGTAGCTCGGCTAATTGGGAAAAATAGAAATGACATTTTAGTAAATATTAACATTGCAATTGCAACTCTGCAAAACAGAGTTAGCAAGGAAGCAGAGAAGTACAAAAAGAAGTCGAATCAGTAAAGTTAAAGACGAATAGTTGAAATAGGCTCAGGTTTCATCAGATTGACTTCTGATGAAGCATCAAATTTGTTTGACATATTACAATATATAAAACAAAAAATTCTACCGTGATACTTTGTTGAGAAGAGGAAATTACTATTTTTGACACCTGGACAAGGATGCTTTACACACGTATTAAATCAATAAATCAATCTTTAGTTATAAAGCACCAAATCACAACAAAAGTCATCTCAAGGCACTTTACACAAAGAGCAGGTCTAGAACCTTACTCTTTATTTCAAATGAAAGAGACCCAACATTCCCACAAGGGCAAGCATTCGGCGACATTGAATTAAATCAGTTACTAAAATACAAGTAGTTCTGTTGGTGTATGACAATAGGAAGGGAATATGGGTACAACACCATATGTAAACACCAATCTCCAAACTCAAGACAAAGCTCTTCTATTCTGACCAGGAAAAACATATTCATGCTTTAATGTTCTCCTGTCTATACTACTGTAATTGTCTCTTTTCTAGCATAATTAAATCAGTTTCCAACGATAGGCTTCTTACCAGTTTTAATAGACATCACATCACCCCAATCCTGGCTTCTCTCCACTGACTCTCTGTTCATTTCAGAATTGATTTGAAGATTCTACTGATCGCTTCTAAAGCATGTCTGGCTCAGGCTTTGGCTCCAAGCTACATCGTAGATATTTTGACTCCATGTGAGCCAGCCTGCAGCCTTAGATCCTCAGGTGGGGCCCTTCTGGCTGTTTCAAAGTCAAGGCTGAAATTTAAAGGTCAACCACACTTTCGTCATCTGAATCTCTAGACTATGGAACGACCTGCTTGACGAAATAAGGCTCACGGAATCAATAACGTCTTTTAAATCACTTCTCAACACTCATTTCTACAGACTTTCTTTTATGTGATGTTGTTTGTTTATTGTTACTGTGTTTTTATTTCATTTTATTGTATCAATTTTTTTTTTTATTTTATTTTCATCATCTCCTTACTGTCTTGTACTTTCATCTTTTTAATGTTGGCCTTGTTAAAATTCTCTGTGTTGTATCTTTTCTTTGTATTGTAATGCCTCGCTATGCGTGTCAAAGCACATTGGAAACTCTGTTTTATATAAATAAAGTTAAAAAAATTGTAAAAAATAATGAGCAAGCAAGTGGAGAAGTACAAACAGTTCGGTTAACCCTACCGCTGCCTTTGGGTCAACGAAATAAGGAAGGAGGAAAGGAAGACCGAAAGGAGGAAGGAAACAAGGAAGGAAGGAAGGAAGGAAGGAAGGAAGGAAGGAAGGAAGGAAGGAAGGAAGGAAGGAAGGAAGGAAGGAAGGAAGGAAGGAAGGAAGGAAGGAAGGAAGGAAGGAAGGAAGGAAGGAAGGAAGGAAGGAAGGAAGGAAGGAGAGAAAAAAGAGAAATGAAAGAAGGATGGAAGGAAGGAAGAAAGAAAGAAAGAAAATAAGAAAGAAGGAAGGAGAGAAAAAAGAGAAATGAAGGAAGGAAGGAAGGAAGGAAGGAAGGAAGGAAGGAAGGAAGGAAGGAAGGAAGGAAGGAAGGAAGGAAGGAAGGAAGAAACAAACAAACAAATAAACAAACAAGAGAGGAAGGAGGCAAGGAAGGAAAGAAGGAAGAATCAAAACCAATGAGGTCAATTCGACCCAGGAAGACAGCAGGACGGTTAAAGTAATGGATAAAATGGTTTAAATGTTCAGCTTCTACCACTCTAAAGGATAGTAGCATGAATGCCAACTTGACTAACATGGACTTATTGTTGACAGTCCAAATGTACAGTATGTGTTTTATGCAAAAAAAAAAAAAATATGGACAAATTTGGTCAATTCCAATCAACAAATTTGAAACATCAGACAACAAAGGTAAGGAGCCACTGACATAAAAGGAATGAATTTAACTGATCAACTCCAACATTAATGAAACAGTCTTCCTGAGAGCAAGCATTTACATTTACATTCATTTGTACTGTAGAAAACATCATCTATGCATTCAGTAGAAGAGACAAAGTAAAAAGCTGTTTGAGGAAGTAAGGAAATGAGATGAAAACTGTATTCACCTCTATATAATATATCCTTTTCTAGTTTAGTGTCATTATAGTGCACAAATTGGAGGTTTAATGGAGGCCTTGGGCAGTTTGTGACTGAGTGGACTTATGCAGTCGAGTTCAGTCATCTGTTCACTGGTCTGTTGGTTTTATCTAACAAGCTAGAAAATGCCTCATCGCCTACTAAATGAAAAACTGATTTTTCTACTTTGACTTCCTGAAACATCCACCGTGTTGTAGACCTAGCAGTGACACAGTTATTTATGCAAAAACCATTGGAGAACCTGTATGTAAAAAAAAACAAAAAAAAAAAAACCTAAAAACCTTAAGAAGCAAAAACACTGTGCACATTTGGCTTGCAAATAACCACTCTCAAAGACCTAGATTTTGAGGGGTTGGCTGAATTCACAGACATGACAGATTTATTTTAAACCTCAGCACAAGAAGAGTCTGGATATGACCCTTTCTATAATTGGGAAATAGGAATAGGGGGAAAATTCTCATCTGCCACACCTATCAGTCACATTTTCAACCTATTTGTTTACCGAGCGTGTGATGGTGTATTACCTGGAACAAAGCTTCCCTGGACAACATCCTTATACGCCCACCAACCCTCATTAAGCTTGGATGTAATAGGCTGAGCTGCAGAGAGGAAAGACAAACAGAGGAAGCAGTTCTTGTGTTATAAATGTGATATATTATGACATACTCATTCACATTTTTCCTTTGGTAGTGTACAATTTCAGTGACAGCAAAGTAGAACTCTCATTGAACCTGTAATGCCAGAGAAATTGGATAAGAAAAGAATGGTGACAGAGAAAAGAAACATAGACACATAACAGCATTTGAATGGTTAGTTAGCAACACCTCTGGTATATGGCACTTTTATGAATCATTTCCCTTGACCTGTCTTACCAAAGAAAAGAGAAAGAGTGCGAGCAAGTATACTAGACATTGAAAAGATCCGCAGTATGTTCCAGTGTAATAAAACCACCAAATAAACCAAAACACAAGCAGCATGACAAGCTAACTAAAATGTATGTTAAGCTATGCCATTAGCTGTTGGTTAACGACATAGGTTAGCATACATGTTAAGCAGATCATTGCAAGTCAGATGTCAATAGTTCCAAGTTGGTGTTCCTGACTTACAATCTAAATGCATCTACTCGAGAAAACAAAGCAGACTGATGTTTGAAGGGTCATATACATACTAGGTTTTCACTCCAACCCAACACTTAAGCAGCTAGCTTAAGAGATTAGCACACTTGAGCTACTGTGATGTGAGAATCCCCCCATTGTGGAAGTCGATTTTATCTTTCCTCCTGCTTTCTGCCCGGGTCAAATTGACCCTCTCCTTCCTTCCTTCCTTCCTTACTTCCTTCCTTCCTTCAGCTTTTCCTTCCTCCCTTCAGCTTTTCCTTCCTCCCTTTCCTCCCTCCTCTCTCTTTCCACCCTCGTTGCTCCTTCCTTCCTTCCTTCCTTCCTTCCTTCCTTCCTTCCTTGCTTGCTTGACCCGGGAGGGTTAAAAGAGATGGGTGTAGTTGACAAGTACCACACATTAACAAAGATTTCCATCAAGTACAAATTAACTGAATAGAAACATCGATTACAATATTGTTATGACACATTTCACAACACAAATGCATACAGTAAAAATTGATGAAAATGCCATTCTGCTTCTGCTCGAGTTTCTGCCACTGAACTCTACCTTGACACATCTTGATCAAGGATTGCAATTTCCTGTATCATATATCCCTTTTTTCCGAGTTCCTTGTACAAGGGACTGCGGCATAACAACATAGCCAACGTACTGTAATCTAGGCTGTTAATTACCATGTTGCTCAACCCACCAAATAACTGTCTCATCCTATAAAATGGAACACACCATACACTTTTGTCTATCACATCACCACTTAATATTGCAAAATGTAACTTATACCTTTGCCACAATCATTCACCTTCCTTGTAACCCACAGCCATCCATCGGAGCTAGCTGCAATGCCTGTCATGTTTTTCACAGTCTGCTTTAGGCTCTGCCCTCATATACACATTTCAGAGACAAAAGGACAAACTGATCTGCCAACTAAATCCCTACAGCCAACCTCCACTGGGCACACCTTAGGTTTCATACCACGCTCCTTTGCCTCTGCTGCCGACTCTGTATATCTAAGCTTTTATTCTCTCCTAGGTAGTTTCTACTGCAACCTCTGTCGGCTTCACAAAATGTACTATATACATGCTTCTTCTTTATAGCAGTTAGAACCTACTGGGTTGTATTACTGCCACCTTCAGGTTTTATTCCCCCTCACTGTTTAAAGCTGTTATCTCCAATCAAGTGCAGTTTGATTAGAAGACCCTTCTTCTACAATAAAAAAAAAAACCTCACTGCAACCACTCTCTCTTTATTTACTTGAGCTTTCTTTCATCCTCTAGACATAAAACTGGATCCTTCCTTTCCTGAATCCAGTTTGGAACACTTCTTGTTTTTCCCATGGAGTACATTCCATTAACTTAACCCTCCTGCTGTCTTCCCGGGTCAAACTGACTCCATCTATTTTGATTGTTCCTTATTTCCTTCCTTGCCTCCTTCTTCCCCTCTGTCCCTCTTTCCTCCTTCCTTTCTCCCTTCATCAATCTTTTTTTCTTCCCTCCTTCCCTCTCTTTCCACCCTCCTTGTTCCTTCCTCCTATCCTTCTCTCTTTATTTCCCTTTTTCCCCCCTTCCTCATTTCCATTCTTCCTACCACCATCCTTCCTTCATTACTCCTCCTTCCTTTTTTCCTCTCTTCCTCCTGTCTTTCCTCACCTCCTCCTTTCCTTCCTCCCTCCTTCCTTCTTTTTTCCCCTTCCATACTTCCTTGATTCTTTCCTTCTGTCTTTCCTTGACCCAAAGACAGCAGGAGGGTTAAAGATGTGTAATGTCAAGGTAATCAATCTGTTTTCAGGCCTATACTGGTGTATTTTCTAGGTTTCCCTTATTGTAATAATTACCGCCTCTTTCTAGCTCTATGGTATTCTTCCTTCTTCCTACACTTTGTTATACTGCAGCAATCATTTTTCAAAACTTCCTACACTTACATGTTTGAAAATGCTTTAACATATTCTATCATCAATGCTACCTTTTTCTTCTTAAGACAAGTTATTATAGCTATACACCATATAACAAAAGCCATTATATCTCTTACTGCGGTCTCACTTCAATCAGTCAGAACCAGGCCAGGAGACTCCACTCCCTCTTGTCCTGTCTTTTCTTTTTTTTTTTAATCGCCACCCACATCTCTCCTACCTGAGTTGTCTTTCCAAGTCTGTTTCAATACTTTGTCCAGTGTGTCCTTTTTTTCATCTGTCTTCTGGGAACTTCCATGAACTGAATCATTTGTTAAAGGTCATGTACTCTTTGACTCTAAAACAACCTTATTTCTATTTCTCACCCTTTTCTTATGCATTACATCCCATCCCACCATGCTACCAACTTTCTTTCTTTTAATGCTTTTACCTTGAGGAATGGATTCTACCGTAACTCCGTTTTAGATCGCTATCACGCATTTCTATGTTCGTCATTAACCTGACTCAAATATCTATCTTCCAGATATTTCTCCCAATTACCTTTCTAAAAAAAGATCCATTCCCCCACCTGCGCTTCTCTATGGTCAATAAGGTACTATTCATCTTGCACCTGGGTATAATAATCTCTCCCTAGTGTTCCTTTTTTGGTACACTTCCCAATCGCATACTGATGCTATGGTGTTTGATACAAATGTAAAGATCATTCACAGGCTCTTGCTTTGTATTAACATCAATTCTTGTGTTCCAGCACACTATAACCTTATTATCTAGCATCTCTTCTATTACCTGACCACTATCATTGTTCTGTCACTCCTCCATAATGTGTTACCGTACGTCCATTAAAATCACCATACCAAACAATCCTCCTACTACTCTACCCTTCTATCTCTTCAAGCATGTTTAACTCTAGTCTTTTGCATTGATTATACTAATTCATAATCACTAACTGTTCCCTATCTGCCTTTATTTCCACTACCACATCATCTTGTTCATTTCTAATACTCTGCTTTGTAAAGAATTGTCCTCATCCTCCCCCTTTTCTCTCCTATCTCGCCTTATTGCCACGTAGCCTTATTAAACAAAGAAAATCCAAATGAGACTTTAATCAGGAGTCTTGAATACACACACACACACACACACACATATATATATATATATATATATATATATATAAAACGTCTGGTTTTTCTACTTCTATTAACTATCAACTGTTTGAAATCATACCCGTTAGCAATCAGGCTTTTTCGCAATTCACTGGAGGATTTAAGATTGTTAGAAGTATCAACCCACGCACGCCGTCTCCTGACTTGACCGTACACCGAGTTCATCTCTTAATTCTTCTTCTTCTTTTTAAACCAATCATATCCAAATGGTGCAACTGCAGTTGACACAATAACCTGAATCTTTTTGAGTTTAAGATTCACATATGTTACGTTCATCAATCCCGCTATAAAAAAGTCAACAGTTTCTTAATCTTTATCTATGTTTTCTTCTTCTTTTGCTGCAACTTGTTCTTCATCACATTCTCCCTCCTTATTTCTTTGCAGGCATTTTAACTACAGTACCTCAGAGACATTTCCTTGACTCTTATCTGTTGCGCCTCCACCTCTTGTTTCAACCAATTACAGAATCTCCATCTCTACATTTTCCATATTCATGTTGCTCACCTCACCTAACACATCTTCTTTCTCTCTCTCTTTGGTCACAACCCCCAAGTCCTGACAAGTGAAACACTGCATAGTTTTTGATAAGTACTCACATGATACATTATATCTTATCTTATTACACCTTAGAAATCCATAATAGAACTTCCTTTGGAAACACCTTCTACTAAGAAAGTTTCAGTCTTCTTTTTTTTTTCCTCTACTCACCTTGTTATTCTTTTCACACTCTTAACAGAGCCATTTCTCTCGCCCTCAGGTCCTCCACTAGATCCCCCCCATACTAACACTGATCACTAATCACCCTCTTGCAACCACTCAACCATTGTTCCCCAACTTTTACAACCCCTAGACACTTTGACTTTTTCCAACACTAGTAATCTTTAATGCCTTCATCACACCTGCGCTTCAGTATCACACCCTATTAATAGGGTTTCCATGTCATAAAACTCTCATGTTTCACTATCCCCTAGCTTGCCTCTATAATGATTTGTGTTAACTTCAGCAGATTTTCCTCGAATCTTACTGCAAAATTAAATGGGAGCTATTATCCTTTTTCTTATCTTCTGTTATATATGATGTTAAATGTTGGATGTTCCTATTAAAAGTCGCCAAAGTTGCAATTTATGAAGTAAATGTATGTAGGAGTAATCTCTGTGAACAAAAAAAGAACCAGCTTCAGACTGCTCTCAACACTCCAAAAGGCAATTTTCTAATGCTTTTTGTTTCTTTTTCAAAAACAAAATAAGTAGTTTACCTGTTGGAGAGGTGTAGTTCATCAAACATCGTCATCACTATGGTTGTTCCTGTTTGTATTTTCCCTCCCTGCATTATTTCTTACTGATATACTGAGTAAAAATGCTAAAAGTTTTGCTAATGCGGTGAGGAGCATCTATCATTTCCTGTTTGTCCTTCACAATAAAAGCATCCAATTATAGAGTCATTGTAACGCTTTTCATTTGAAGCAGTAAGAAAAGGAAACGTTTGGTTTTCACCAGCAGTACCTTGATACAATTCTGTGTTAAATCCATAGCTAGACTTCCTGACATCTAGCCAATCAGAACAAAGGTGGGTAGGGGAGGTGGGGAGTCTTAAAGAGACAGGTTCTAAGACAACATGTTACAGATAGAAGCTGAATTAAGGGGCTGTATAAAAGGACAGTATTAGATAAATAAGGAGTTTTTGATCTGTTAATGAGGCAAAGAGTGAAAATATAGAGGTGTAAATGAGCTATGTTACCCTTAGGTCTTTTCTACTCCTGCTTTCTAATCCACCTGAGCTAAATGTGTCTTTTCTCTCTCATGACTACTTGCCCTCATGTCTCTTTTCCCTACTCCCACCTCTTCCCACTCTTTTCTCCTCCACTTATCATCTTTTTCCAGCTCTGCCATCATAACACAACTTATAAGGAACTTTGCAAGAGTTTGGTTCCAGACTTGTACAAGCTGTCGGTCAATAATCTCACAGAATGTTTCCCCAATGTTATGACCAGGAAGTCTACAGTCACTTATTTAACACTTGCCAGACCTCACTACCTTTCTCTTCCCATCCGATGTGCCAGACTCTGAGTCTGCCACCCACACCCACTAAAGTTAGACTGAGAGCTTGTTAGCAATAACACATGACCAGAAAAGAGTGGGAAGCTCTGAGGGCACCTGGTGGACAGGAACGACACTATCAGGACATTAAAAAAAAAAAAAAAAAGTGTAAAAGCCATATGGGATTAAGAGGTTATGAAACTAGAAAGGGAATCCTAATGTAGAAATGGACTACTTTTATGATGTGGGGCATTTTTTTGTTTTCAGTATTCATTTTTTAAAAAACTATTTGAAGTTTTTCTCCAGCTGTTGACATCCTGTCTTTTTACTACATCGCGTGTCACCATTTTCAAAGTACCACATCAACCAGATACTACAGATATTGTCCACTGGATAATCATCTATGTAGTTGGGAAGGGTCATGTATATACATTTTATCAAAGTAATACATACTCTCATATATTTGGCTTGTAAAAAATATTGCGAATATTGAACATCATTTATTTTAACATATGAAGAGATATTCATAAAAAGGGAATGTTACTTTGGAAATGTAATAGGTTACAGATTACTAGTTACTCCATTTAAAATGTAATAAGTAACGCAACTATTTGAATGTCTTTTCAAATTTTTGAATTTCCTTTTCAAATTTTTTCTTAGGCATGTAGATTTTGGAATATAAAATAAAGACATTTGAAAATTTGAGATGGACTTAACTAGTACTGTGACACCATTTAAGCTCATGTGTGCTCCAAATAAGGCTATGTCACTCATCTATAAAATATAAAGTGATTAAAAACAGCAATTTATGTATTCTTTTACATGTTAAATATTAAAAATGAAAAAAACCCTCTTGAGCAAATTCTTAAAGGTATAACTTCAAATGTAACCCCTGTTTTGTGATTAACATTTTCATAAGTAATTGTAATTTAATTGTGCTTTTTTTCTGTAAGTGTAACACAGTAGTTACTTTTATTTTGTAATAAAATTGCGTAATGTTACATGTATCTACTCCCCAACACTGTTCGTAAACCTACACAAGAGGAAAACACCAGCATCAGTTAATCTAACTTGTACAGAAGATTACACTGCTTTTAATCATCACGTGTCTTTACAACTTTTGATCTGTTAGTGCTTCTTACTCTTAAAACTGCTAAATTTAGCTTCATTAAAACTATAAACTCCTAATGAAGCTTTCAGAATACAGGTCCAATGGAGATTTCATGTGTTATAGGTGGAGCTGGTCTGCACTGGAGCATGTTATATGCATCCTGTGATACATGTTACATCACTCTCTATGTCCTGTGTGTTGTTTCTGGCCTGGGGCTGCCACTGATTATGATGTAGCCCCGTTACCATTCAACCCTACAGGCTACAGCCAGCCTGCCAGGCAGCAGCAGCAGCAGCACAATTAAAACGCAGCCGCCGGCACATGACAGGTAGATTGGAATGGTGGAGTTTGTGTTGAACCAATGCAGAACCAGGTCACTAAAGGAAACAGCAAGAGGCAAATAGGAACGAGATTGCACTGACGACTAAGTTGAACTAAAGCATCGCTATTGCAAGGCTAATTTTCAATCTTACTTTCACAAGATCTAGCTGTACTACCTGACTATAGAGACTGTAGACACAACTCATTGTGAGACATATCCTGTGTAGAAGCTACAGGATTAACAGATTAACATGATTAAGCGACTTATTGACTCTTTTAAATACTCCTACTGGCTTTCTGCGGGTGGAAGGAAGGAAGGAAGGAAGGAAGGAAGGAAGGAAGGAAGGAAGGAAGGAAGGAAGGAAGGAAGGAAGGAAGGAAGGAAGGAAGGAAGGAAGGAAGGAAGGAAGGAAGGAAGGAAGGACAAGTAGGTCAGAAAGGACCCCACAACAGGCCAGTTCCAGCCCGCTAACCACATGTTTGACACCCCTGGTCTAGAGGGACAAGAGCAACAACAAAACCCCACAAGAGAGAAGAAATAAAACAGGACTGAACATGACTGAAGAACAAATTTTAACATGCCGCTTCTAATATGAGCCTGCAGTATTTAAAGGAGTATACCACCAATTTGCCACATGAAGTTGAGTTGCTAGTTGCACTATACTACTCAACCTTTGAAACCAGTTATGTAACGTCTTGACAACATTTAGACGGCGTGTAATGAAATGATGCTGGGTTAGCGTTGGGAAGTGCTGATGTAGGCTCTACTGACTCAAAGATGCTATCTGGTTGCATTATGGGAAATTTAGTCTGCAGTGCTGTCGTAGTCAGGATATCTCGGCCTCTGCTGCTTTAAATTTTTTTTTTTTTTTTAAATCTCAAAAACTTTAGGAAGGCATGATTCAGTATTGCTAAAGTACTCCTGTTCATTTGTGAATATTTCAGATATAAATCATAACCATGGAATTCTGCTTAATATTGAAACATTGATTTAAAATGTGCATCTACTGTACATTGTCACTGTCTCGTAAAGGGAAAACCAACGCAATAATCAAATATAATACAACATCATATGGAGTGTTTATACTTTACTGTAGTTCCCGTTTAAGACTACTTTACTTATTCTTCACTTATTCTACATTTGATTGACAGTTGTAACTTTTCCAATCATAAACTGACATACAGAGCGTCATAAACTACTTAATATTCATTTACGTTAGCATCATCTCGAGTAACTTCAGCAGTCAAATGCTAGTTACCAGTGTTGAGAGTAACATGTTACAAAAGTAATTAATTACTGTAAAGCATTGCTTTTTGCTGTAACGCGGTAAAATTAGTAAGTAAGCAATTCATCATTTCATTTGCCATTTAATTACATCGTCTTGATTCATCAATCCTCATTTAATACATTAACATAGAATCCCAGCATTTCTCATGGCCTTTTTTTTTTTCTTTTAAAGAGTGTCGAGTCTTGCTATCAAAAGATGAAAACTGTTCCTCTCTTTGTATTCCGCATATCATCATCATCACAAAAAAAAAATCACTCAATCAGCCATCACATCTGACGTGTTTGGAGAAGCGGATGCTGGCAAGCTTTTTGGGGCGCCAATGAGTAGGAAGTCTTGACTCATCACCATAGTGAGAATCTCAGTGTGTGCCTGACTAAATGGACGGTTGCTTCGGTGACACAGGCCAACACTGTATATGAGCTCTTTTGACATATTGACATACATGACATGTGATATTCATGAACTATTTATAACCCTGCAGTGTGACTATGAGGAGCCTTTGATTGTTTTTGGCAGCATTTTGAATGTACTGTACTGTGGACTACTACTACTACTNGTGTGTGTGTGTGTGTGTGTGTGTGTGTGTGTGTGTGTGTGTGTGTGTGTGTGTGTGTGTGTGTGTGTGTGCATCTGTATTCAACAACAGCCTTGCCTACAAAGTGATATGCATCAGAACTGGGGAATTTTGATGCATGAATTCAATCATCTCAGTCATCATGAATTCCACCAGTGTGCTCTACTGCTAGCTATGTAAAGAGTCTAAATAATGTAACACACACACACACACACACACACACACACACACACACACACACACACACACACACTTCCCCCCATTTAATCAAATCAAAGTATCTTCAACTACAATATTTAAAAAAAAGAAAACCAATTATAAATCAATCAACATCATAATTTACCAAACTGACTACAAAAATAATATTGGAGTAGCTTCAATTCATTTTCTGATCACCTTTCATTAGTACATTGTTCTGATATGTTCTGAAGGACCACACATCTCCTTGTTGATCACCTTACCTGAAGACGTGCAGATGATATATGTTTGCACAATCACAGATATATCCCAAACGACATGCATTCTTCGTTCAATTCATGCTCATTTTCCTTCAGCTTGCTACGGGACGGCGCTTTTGCTGGCTCGCACTTGTTAGACGACACGGCCAAACATTGAACATTTTTACCACCCCGCTCTTTCTTTCTTTCTTTCTTTCTGTCTTTCTCTCTCTCTTTAGCTTTCTTTCTTTCTTTTTATTATGTTGTTGCTATCCACGTCTTGTCCCTCACGGAGCTCCGAGATGCTTTGAAGCTTCACTCTTCACAGCATCGTCCTCCTTCGCTTTGCAATTTGGCGTTCAAGGCAACATTTTTGTTTTGGTGGTTGTGGCATCTATTTGTATTTTTTTTTTTATCTATCCTCCTTTACAACACTGAAATCCATCTTCTTCTTCTTCTCCACTTCTTTCTTTCTCTCGGAGAGGGTGGATGTTTGTGGCGTACAGCTTCGTCTGCAGCGGATTCGAGGCAACTTCACTGACGACGCAAAGCGCACCGAGGGCGCACAGGACTGACAGCTAAAGAGAAAACACACACACTCGTGATGTTGCATGATGACATGATTTAATGTGTGGAGATCGTTATTAAAAGGCACAAAGTAGTTGGAAAACTTTCATTCACTCTGTAATGCTTCAAATGACACAAATAATCATCTAATAAATCAGACAGGTCAGCGGATTGTTATACATTTGTTTTGGGGATGGAAAAAAATAAAGGGAGGGAGGGAGAGTTTACATTGTATTATAAGCAAAAAAAAGTGTCTGATTCCTTTTTCATTTCAATATCAAATTTAAAGAAGTGGAAACCTTATCTCTCAAGAATTCACCAACCTGTCAATCATTTTAACCACAAAAAAAATACAATATACTCTCAAAGCAGCTCAACTTTATGTCTCTTGGCCGTACTGACCTACATACAGGACGCTTCAACTCTCTGCTGTGGATGTTGTGCGCCCTCTAGTGTTATTGTAGGCTAACTTCATCCAAAAAAGATGTATGTAGACACACGGCAATGGTCATGGGTCATGTAAAATGACCTTTCATGTTCCTTTTATGGGTTAAATGCAAAGACAGAATCTCATTGTACAACTGTTTATGACAAAAAAGAACCTTTATTAGCATAGCATAGATATTGTACCATGACATTTATTTCTACCATTAGGCAAAAAGATGATACAATACAAAAGTGTTTCAACAGACATGCAATTATATGTAGTTAACTTTACATGATCCATTATAGGTCATGTTATGTAGTGTTTTATCTTCTTCCTGTGAGTCTTTCAGAAGGATCATACTCATTTATAAGCAGAGGTGTCAAAAGTATTCACATTCATTAATCAGATAGAAGTATAGATACTAGAATTTTAAAGACTTTGTAGAAATTGAAGTATCAACTCAAGCTTTTTACTCAAGTAAAAATATAAAAGCTGTGGATTCAAAACAGACTGGATAAGAATATTAGTGTACTCAGGGTGTACTGGATGTTTATACTTCTCATCCAACCACAATCAAACTCACTCAAGTGTGATTTATCTGGATGGGTTTTTTTTAATTTAGGAGAAAATGTAAGGATTAGAAAATACAAATAATTGCGTGAAAATGTAAGGAGTAGAAGTAAAAAAATTGGCTGAAAAATAATTCCTCCAGTAAAGTGTAGATAGATAACCAAAATTTCTACTTAAGTAATGAACAAATACCTTATTACTTGATACCTGTGTTTATAAGTGTTAGCCTCTAATCATGGTGTAACCACATTTTTTTAGTTGACAGCAGAGTCGTCCTGGTGGCTAAAAGGGAAAGAGACAAAGAGGTGTTAGATTTTTGATAAGTCACTTATTTATCATCTACTTATCTGTCTCAGGTAATCACACCTTGTTACTATAAATCCAAGTTCTTCTACCATCTACTTTCACTGTTTTCTCAGACAAAGATTACACATGAGATTCATCTTTGACCTACATTGACAGTACTTTAAGATA
>JANJYP010042432.1:0-10360 GCA_024605115.1 Rastrelliger brachysoma | reverse complement strand
ACAGTAAACCGAGGCTGCATAAGTTTGACTCTTCCTTTTATAAAACCTGCTCGGCTTTGCTTGAGAAATCTCTTCTAAAAAAATAAAAAATTCTTAATGTGTTTTTGGAAGCGCTGACACTACTCCCCCTCTTTTATACACAGAGACAGAACAATGAATAAAGTAGAGCGCTGTGAAAAAGTGGAACGCATAGATTTGTATTTTTTTTATAGCATTGGCTTGTATGCATACTTAACTGTGTGTGTGTGTGTGTTTGCACAGTGATTCCTGTCAGCTTTCTTTGCGTACACAGTCTCTAGAGGCAGAGGGATTACAGTGAAGGACCCCCCTGCATGAGCAGTGGTGAGAATAACTGCATATGCACTGCAACTCCTTCACCAATCCCCTCTTTGGCTGCCTGCTCCCTCAGATCCAAACAGGGGGATTTGACACAGGATCTTACAGCAGCATCGACACTTCATCTCGGTGCTTCCCACTGTGATCTGTCAGCAGATCTCCTGTTGGGATCCGTACGCAAGAGCAGCCTGAAGAGAATTCTGTTTGAACTGCCGCGGCTAAACACATATAGCCTGCACGCACTGCGGAGGAGTTAATGTTCTGCACGTGAAAGGCGATGACCTCTTGATATGTAGCGGCTGTGCAGTTTAAATCCTGCTTCAGTCGGCTTTTAACAGGAGTCTTAGTTACTAAATGCCCTTTAACCATGTCTGAGGAAGTTTTAAAGGTCGTCTTTATCATTTTCTCCATCATCTTGCATTAGCATATGAATTGAGGCTTGGACATATGTTACAGAAGTCTTTAAGTGTCACAGATGTTAAAGTTGAAGACTTAAAACCACAGAGTCAACTTGTATTATGTAAAACTACTTGTACAAATAGATTATTAATAAAAACGGCACATATGAGGCATTTAGGAAATATTTGTGGTATTCATAAGGCATTCTTCACATATTTAGTCTTTTCTCTAAAGTACAAACAGAATTATCAAGTGTTTCCAGACCTGTTTGTCTTCACAAGGGAAGAAACACACGTTTGAGTTATATCGTTTTAATTGTGACTGATTTTGAAGTTGGAGCGAATATGAAACCCTTATTAACTAAAGCAAACTTAATGAAAAGTTAATTTTTTGTTTAACAAATTATCATCGTAGCAGTAAATTCACTGAGAGTTTTTTTTGTATTATTTTATGATTTTGCTGCCTCAGGGTGTTTCTGCTTCTTTCAGTCCAGCATTTTCCCTCTGTTGCAGCTGATAGTGTAACATCACCTACTGCAGGCTGTAATATTCTCTCCACTAAAATTTCAAAGACTGTCACATCCCTTGACTGCCTCTCGTGTTAATCACAGATCTCTTTACTTCAGAAAGACATTTTTTACCATCTAATTCTTTGGGAGCATTTTTGTGAATGAAACTTGCCCGCAAACCGAACACAAAGGCTTAAATGGGCATTTTAGGGTAATTTATTATGCTAATGATCAAATCTCACTAACGAGCACCACCTGATGAACAGGTGACATTAATCAGACTGAAAATGAGAGATTCATGGCAAGTTTATACTGTTAGGAGAGTTTGTTTAACCTGACTTGGAAAAAATATGAACGAACCTCATAGAGTAAGAAAGTGTTCTTGCATAAGGCCCATTGTTCTTATTTTCCATTTTGAAAGTGTCAAATAATTGTTCATTTGATAACATTTCTGGCCTCAGGGGATGTTATTAAATTTACATTAAATTTATAGTTTGAAATTGGATGCCTCTCTTGCAAATCACAGCCTGCCAGGCACATCACTACCGTTCTTAATACTCACAGTCTGTCTCTTTGGTTAGAATATGCTTTCTGGTTGGATCCATGCGCAAATGCAGAGTTGATATACTGAATATAGACAGGAGAGACATTCCTTTTACCCTTTGCATTGCAGCCAAATGAGAATCTGACAACCTCTGTTGGTTATTTTTGTGATTGGAATAATCCAGTCATCCAGATGCACATTAACGTCAGACGCGTAGGTCATCTTCGGAAGAAACATGATGACATCTAACAAAATAACTGAAAAGACCAGATTAATGAAATGACTTCAAGTGGTTTCCTTTCAAAATTGAGGTCTGTTTTCCTACATGGTTTGGGGCAATTTAACCCTTTACAGGAAAAGGGACATGATACCACACATAAAAGCTTTTAACTTATTACTTTCATTATGTGGTTGAGTCTGCCCTAATGAGAATGGACAATGATGTCTCCATACACAGAGAGGCTTTGTCACCGACGCTCGCCTCAACTGAATACATTCAGAAATCCCAGAACGGCGCCCTGGGAAGCATTTTCCTCTCATTAACAAAATGGCGAATGATGTAATTTCTCTAAAGAATGGTGTTACATCCCTCCAACAGAGCTCCACTTACTTGCAGATTTTTTGTGTTAGCACCCTGCTTCCTTTTTATTGGCAATTAGCTTAAATTTGCTGTGATGTCTGCAGCCGTCATACTCCGCAGTTTCCATCTATTGACCTTGTATTTGCGCGTTTTTGACTGTTAGGTGACTGTAGAAAGCCGTTGCCGCCCCCACAGTGTGACTGTTGTACGCACAGGAACTTCAGCACCTTTCCTGTGTCTTTGTAGTGCACTGAGTGTTACAGAATCCTTCCTGCCACTGTCAGAGATAATTGGCACTACATAAACACATGATAATTGGACTGCTTTGATCCCTGCAATTTCTCACTTCTTGGCCAAAGAGGCACAGCAGTTCTGTCTCATGTTTACCACTAGTCTTTACGTGGCAGCGAGAGGATAGAAAGAGTGAAAGAGGGAGAGAGAGGGAGACTGAAAGAGAGAGAGAGAGAGAGATTCTGTTTTCTTCTGAAGTGTTAAAAGCTCCCTGCAGGCAATACTTCCTGCACCCAGCCTCTTTCGCCATTGTTCCTCCGCTGCTTATGGCCATGACTCATAACAAACTTTCTCTTTCGCACACACATTCACACATGCGGAGCTTAATCACGTTGTGAAAGTCTCCGAATAATCTTGTTTCTCCTTTGTTTGTTTATCTGCATGTTTTTTTTCTTCTTCTTCCAGAAAGCCAGAGGGCATACCGTTTTGTCCAGGGGAAGGACTGGGGTTTCAAAAAGTTCATCAGGAGGGACTTCCTGTTAGACGAGGCCAACGGTCTGCTGCCTGATGACAAATTAACACTTTTCTGTGAGGTAAGCAAACTGTGAAAGTTTATCCGAGGTGTTATTTGTAAAACAGAGTTCACACCGTTTTCATTTTTTAAGCTCAAAATCTACTCCCGTGGCACAGGGTGCGAGGTTCAAAAATGATAATCCTGATTATGTTACTATATCAAAATTATTATTCATCAAATGAGATATTTCAAAATTGCACACAAACTCAAAATAACCTTCAAAACTCAAACTGTGATGTGGGATTATACTGATTGAGAAGTTTGTGTGAATTAGTGAAACTATTTGGATTACCCCTCCGGAATAATTTGAAATAAAAAATGTAAAAAATAATGAATACTATTGAAATACCTAAATGTATTGTTTATATTGGTGTCGGTTTTGTTTGCCTCACAGTAATCACAACTGTAATTCCTGTTTCACTCATCTTTTTATTCAACAGTACTGCTCATTGTATGTCCCTGTTAGTGAATAATGTATGTTTTTATTGGTACTACACAGCCTCTGGGTTTAGATCTCTCTCTCTCTCTCTCTCTCTCTCTGCTTTCTCATCACCAACATACAAGCTGATTGTCATTCAGGTGGCGTGGCGGCTTGGCTCCGACACCTCTGATCCAAAGCTGGCTGCTGCTCCTCATTGAAAATTCCCTTGTTGTTTTTCAGCTGTAACACAGGGGGCAGCAGAGGTCAACTGTCCTCTCTTTCTTTCCTTCTCTCTTTCTTTCTCTCTCTCACCCCCTCCCCAACTCCCCTTCCTCCTTCTGCTTCTCATAATGGAGCCAGGGAGCTGAGAAGAGGTTAAACTTTCTGGATATGTTAATGCCTTAGTTGTAATGCATGCACCCATAAATGTTTAAAAAGCATGGCAGTGGCTGTTTAAAACAATTCTAATTAACCCTGCGGGTATGGAGGAGAGCATGTCTTGAAGTTTTCCCTTTTTGTAGCGGAGCAATGTTCAAGTCTGTTTAAAGTGTTTCCAAACTGGGCTTATTGACAGAGGGGTAGGAGGGGCAGTGCTGCTTCTCCAGAGCCATGTGGGATGAAGATTGGGGGTAGTGGTGTGGGGTGGTAGAGTTATGTGTGTGTGTGTGTGTGTGTGTGTGTGTTTGTGCAGGCGTATCTCATTGGGACGCAATTTTCAGGATGAGATTGTGTGTAAAGAATGGGCTGAAAAAGAGTAGGGATTAGTTACCTTGAGNCTCTCTCTCTCTCTCTCTCTCTCTCTCTCTCTCTCTCTCTCTTTCTCTCTCTCTCTCTAAATTCATCCACTCCTGGAGGGGAATGAGGTGGGGTTGCTGGTTCAACTCCTCAGTGGCTACTTCCCCTCCACCCCCATAAGTATCTGCTGTACTGTGTTAATTAGCCGCGTCTGCTGAAGAACAAGCAAAGCAAGGCGAACCTGATTTATATAGCTCATTATATACAAGTTAAAAAAAAATCCATGTGCTTGATATAACAATGTGTACAACAGGAAAACATTTAAGGGGTGTAGAAAGTAGATAAATAAAAACGGCTGAGAACAGTGTCTATGTTTTAAAAAAGGATTTAATAGTAGTTTCAGGTCCTGTAGAAGTTACACACTATTTAGTGTTTTTTTAAAACTCTGGAAACATTCAGGTGAATGACCTCAAATGACCTGAGAAGTCTACAGAGTTCATAGTTTTTAAAGCAAGTCTGACACTTGATATATAGACAGGCCGCAGTGTTTTAAAATCAGTCCTGAAACATATTGGAACGCAGTACAGTATGTTAGAAAAAACAAAAAAAAAACTGTGGAAATGAGATGTGCAGGAAATGATGAGATTGCCAATAGTGAAGTCTGGTTGCCTTTTCCACCAACATGCAGCCTCTGCATGTGGTTGGCGGTTTGCGGTCAGTGTTTGGCGGAGTCGTGCACTGGGTGAATGGTGGTAAGAAAAGTGTGGAGCGGGTGTTTGAATCTCTTTCCCTGGTTCTTTTCCATGCGAAAGTGAAGCCCAGTGTTTACCGTCAGAGACCTGGCTCCGCTTTCGTCCAGATGGTCCGTCCTGCATCTGAGAGAGCCCCATCGCCCCAGAGCCCAGCGCTCTCCCTCTTCTCTCTTCTCTCATCTCCTCTACTCCTCTTTTATTTCTCCCTCTTCCCTCCATCTTATCTCTCATTCAAACTCAGCTCGCCTCTTCCTCTTCCACCTCCTTCTTCTTATTTTCCCTTATTTTCCCCTTTATCTCTCGCTGCCTCCCACTTTGAGCATCACATATTTCTTGCCCTACCTTCAGCTCACCCCTTCCCTTGTGTCCCTCGTCTCCTCTCAGCTCGCTTTTTGCCGTCCTTCGCCTCTCTGTCTTTTCTTCCTCTTTCATTCTGTGTAGAGTGTCTAATAGAGGTAAAAAAAAAAAAAGGCGATGAGGAGAGGCCAGATCGCTGTGGGAGGGGGATGCTGTCTCAACCTCTCCTCCTGACCCTTGGTCCCTGCGCTCAGTTCAGTTGCCTCCGGAGACATTAGTAATTCAAATTAAGCACAGGGAATCTGGCTATATGTCATGTCGGAGAGAGCCTGAACAACACCAGCAGCAGCTCTCTCTCTCTTTCTCTCTCTTTCTCTTTGTCTCCATCTCTCTATCTCTTTCTCCATCCCTGCCAGAGCTCTGCAGACACCTGCAGGTATTTAATGAGGAGATAGCTCCCATTAAAGGTGCTGCGTTAGCTGTCAAAAGAGAGCACGAGGGATGGAGAGAGATGAAGAAGGAGGGGGAAAAGGAGGCATGGTGAGAAGACACTGCAGGAAAGGCCTTCTCAGGAAAAGTGGGCATGCTGGGTGGCATCGAGCTACGGGGGAGAGAGCAGACAAAGGGGAAAAAAAAGGAAGATGATACTGGATTAAAGAGATAAAAGGCCAAAAGGGTTGGAATTTAGTAAGAGGGAGAGAGAGAGAGAGAGAGAGAGAGAGAGAGAGAGTGTGTGTTTTCATGTCGGTGAAACATGTTTTTACCTCCTTCTCTCAATCCTCCTCTAATGAGACGCTGAGGTAAAGGAGGTTAAATCCTTTCTCTCCTCACCTCTCTTTTCGCTTTCCCTGTCAGAACCGCGGGTAACCTCTCACTCTGAGGTCACATTGTTTTTATGCAGCTGTTTACACTACAGATAATGTTATACTAGATACACATGTGTGCTCCTGGGAAAAGCTCACTAAGTTGGTGCTGCAGGCTGAGTCATGTTGACTGACACTGTAAGGGGTTATCATTTGGGGAGTCTGTTTTAGCGAATGGGATGGGTTGTTTTGGAAGGAAAAAGTTTACGGGGGAAACTTATCAGTCGTGTTAAATTGGCTGCTAAAAAGAGGATGAACACAGTGATCCACCTTTAGTCAGCTAGAAGTGGAGTTAGAGAGACTGTCAGATATATTTGATTTATTTCGCAGAGGGGGCCGTTTCTTCAACCCTCAATTGGCTGTAGCTTCAGGTGCAACATGTAGGATGAACTCTGATATTCAGACTGTAAAATCTGTAGCCACAGCTGTAATAGATGTACAAACTTTGGCCCGCATCCAAACCAAATAGCTGCTTAAACTGGACAGGGAACATAGTTTAACTGCAACATGTCAAGGGCCGCTTTTGATTAGCACATGGCTGTCACCTCAGCTGTCATCATTTAGCCACCTGCTAGAAGCCACAATTTGTAAGGTAGGAGCTCAGGTTGATAAAGTAAAGCGGCTTATTTAAAGCTTTTCGATACAAACGAAAGTTGACAGTGAAAAACATGCATTTAAGGATGACTGGACTGACAAATACACGTTCATTTTGCCTGAGGGAAGTATGAGACCTTTGTGCTTGATTTGCAAAGAAACAGTTGCTGTAATGAAGAGAGGGAATGCAAAACACCACGGCGACATCAAACTATTTCAAACTATTTCAAAAACAAAACTGAACCAGTTGAACTCGTGATATTAAGACTCCGGCAGAATAAATGTAAAATCATTTTTGGCAATAAATGCAGTGAAAAGCTTGAACTGCAGCAGTCTCATTAATGAACAGTTACACCAGTGTCTCTGCCTGGTTATTGCACCTTTTTATGCTCAAGTTTAAGGACTCGATTACACAGTAAAGATGTCATATCTCCCATTAATACAGAAATGCTGTTCATGTACAAAGTTCTGGAGTTTTTATACTTGAATATCATCATGTAATGCACCTTTACAGGACTTTTGATGCAGTAGAAATTTATTAAGTGGACCTCTAACATTTATATTTGACTCCACCAGTCATAGATCATTAAAACACTTGATGGTAAATGTTAAATAGGCTGCGTTTATATAGCTGTTTTATAGTCTTCCAACAACTCAAAGTGCTTTACACTACATGCCAGCATTCACCTATTCACACACTGACACACTGATAGCAGATGCTGCCATGCAAGGTGCCAACATACCCATCAGGAGGAGTTTCTAATCATTCACACACACTCACACAACGATGGCACAGCTTTCAGGAGTAATTTGGGATTCAGTATCAGGCCCAAGGACACTACAGCACGGGGTTTGGAGGAGCGGGATCAAACCATCAGTCTTCCAATTCGCAGATGACCTGCTCTACCTCCTGAGCCACATTTATCAGACATCCTGATATTGTATTGTCAGAATGGATTGTTGTTGATTGTTAAAGGCTTATTTAGAAATAATTGTGTTGTCCTCATGACAAAGTGGTCAATCACTAGTAGTTACAATTATAGTGTGCACAAAAGTTTTGGAATTACTAAAAATATCCACTTCATAAAAGCTATTACATCTCGAATGGAAAATTTTTTAATTTTCAAAAAGGGAAAAAAACATGCAATTTGGGAGCATTAAAATGATGGATCCAAATGTCTGCTTTAAAAGGAGCTTTCAAGTCTAAGAGCCCTACTGAAACCCACTGATTCTTTTTTTCTTTTACCCACAATCAGGCAGAATATTCCCTCCCTACATCAGTTGCTACGAGTCATGGCAGAGTGTGCAGAGGAAGAATGACAGTTGATAATGACTAGATCGACATTGATTTTATTGTCCTTCCATTGAAGTTGCAAGTGCCAGTGTATATTTGGCTACGGTCTGATTTGCACATAAATTAAGTTTGGGATGGGTGAAGGGGAGGGTGAGGAGAGTTTTTATTTGACGTCACTGTGAAGAGCACAGAGCTTTTCTTTAGCAGACACTGTATGTACCTGTTAGTGTCACAGGTTTATTTAAGGAGACATGTCACGCTTTTTGGGATTTTCTGAATGCTTTGACTCTAATGATGTCAGAAGTTTAAACTTGAGGTGAACTTGTGAAAAAATACTGCCTGCCTGGAATTTAAAAGCAAAGGCTTCAACCTGTTCTGAATGCTTCGTTGATAATGTTTTCTCTGCTTCTTCCTTGTCAAATTGTTCACACACCCCTACAAATGATAATCCATTTGTAGCCTCTGTTACCAGGGTTGCTCATGTTGTCTTCTTGTATATTTCAGGCTTGAGCATGCACAGATGTAACAGAGTGGACTCAGGAATGGGGCCTTAAAGAGGCAGGTGCTAAAACCGGCCTGTTTTGGACAGAGGCTGAACTGAGGGGCTGCATAAAGAGCCATTATAAGATGTGTCATATTCATAATAAGACAATAAACACTGAAGTCTTTATGTTATTCTTAGTGGCATAAAGGCAAATGCTTATACACCGCTACGTGAGTCAAAAAAGGGTGACAGGAGTGCAAATGTGAGGTTCATCACCTGCATGTGTTAACTGTAAGATGAGTCAGCCAATCGCTTTATCTTGTGCACATAGAGGGTCTGTGATGTGATTTACTCTAATGCATAGCGACTGGTTTCTTGGCCACCGTTTCCCGGTCGGAGGTCTTTTCTTTAAGACTCCTCCATTGTGTCCCTCCTGGGGCGAGATGGTGGTGGGAGAATAAATGAGTGGGGTGCTGATGTTCAGCTGTTTCCTCCTCTTCCTCATAGTGTTAGTGCTCCTGTCGGTGGGTAAGCACTTTGCCGGGTGACAGCACCCATCCTTCACTGGGCCCTGCCATATGCCGTGCTGCTGTCAGAAGAGACGACTGCAGATGCTCCAGCTGCTCCCTCCCTGCAAACTGAACAACACGCATACGCTTACAGGCACGCACATGCATGCACGCACACACACACAGAAACACACATACATATACAGAGAGCAGAATAAAGAGGCAGAGGTGGGAAGAGACTCAAGGAGGAAAGGGAAGGGTACACACAGAAATTTGAGTTTGTGTATGCAAAATGCGGAGGCACATTTTGAGGGCAAGCTCCATTTTTCTCTTGCAATTGAATTTTCACTATGACATTTTTTGGCACCCATTTTTAAATCGTAATGGATCATTTAATTGATACCCGCCTTTGCAGCACTTCTGCACCAACACGTATCCACAGGTCTTTTATATCAAAAGCCCTTTGCTTCTCCCTGAGTAAATACAGCAGAAATTGAACAAACAGACAACTTTCACTGCTTATTTATTTATTTTCTTTGTCCAAACATTTCCTTCAAGCACTTTAGATGGGGCCTCAGAGTCTCAAAGCTATCACTTTAGTGCCTGTGATCTTCCAGCAGAGAAAACAAAACTACTTAAAAAGAGACCCAAATGGCTGGTGCTCACAGACAGCATGCAGAGGCTCATGCTCACTGCCAGTGGTGATACTGTGTCTGTATGCGTGCATGCGTGCGTGTGAGAACGAGGCTGGCCAGGCACAACACTCTTGGCTGTGAGTCGCGGCGCAAGCCACGACTGTTGTTCAGCAGCGTGACTTCAAATCATGCATGAAATATGCCTCTGTCTGTGCAGATTCACACAAATACCTCTGTGTCAATGGTGGGCCAGCATATATGTCTGTCTGTCTCTCTCTCTCTCTCTCTCTCTGTCTGTCTGTCTCTCTCTCTCTCTCTCCCTCTCTCTCTCCCTCTCTCTGTCTGTCTGTCTCTCTCTCTCTCTTTCCCTCTCTCTCTCTTTCTCTTTGTCTGTCTCTCTCTCTCTCTCTCTCTCTCTCTCTGTCCGTCTGTCCGTCCGTCCGTCCGTCCGTCCGTCCGTCCGTCCGTCCGTCCGTCCGTCCGTCTGTCTGTCCGTCTGTCCGTCTGTCCGTCTGTCTGTCTATAGACCGAGACATTAAAATGCACACAGTGGCTGAAGTGACCAGCGTAACAGATGAACTGGCACATATGGTGGTGTGATTAT
>JANJYP010042397.1:0-29790 GCA_024605115.1 Rastrelliger brachysoma | reverse complement strand
TGTTTGCGTTTACAATACCATCTGGATGCTCAACAACATGCAACATTCGTGACTTAGACCATATTTCACACAAGTAGTTGGCGAGATACAATTGAATCATCTTTCTGTTCCTGTAATATTTCATTTTATCCCGTTTAAAATGAGCAGTTCAGTCATTTTCACACTTTTGACTTTCATGATTCGGAACAAATTGGGACATGTTGAGTCATGCAGCGCTGGCCATGAACTCCCAAGTACAACTAAACCAGCATCAGTATGTTCAGTCACACACAGATGAGTAATGGCAACGTGGCACGAGGGCAGAGGTTATGGAGTTCATGCTGAATGGATCAGGCAGTCAACTAGAGAGAGGGGGATTTGCTGGTACATAGTTTCGAGGGCAGCTCTCTGAATGTTTGTGTGGATGTTTTACCAGGGCAGGAGGTGAAATAACTTTGTACCTTTTGATCTGTGATGCTCTGGTGTCAAACTACATCACTGCATAGATGAGATGTTGAACACAGTCATACTGACAGCTGGCACACAAAAACAGTTTGAATGACAATGACAATGGCAAATTTAGGAGCGGAGAAGTCTTTCCTATGGGACTAAACTGTTCTTATCTAAACTGCCATCACTGGAACTCGCTCAGTATTCACAGCACTTTGCCTGTGGTGCCAGCACACACAGCAAATTTACATGCACCTATGTAATCACGTTACTTAAGAGGTGCCAGGTGAGATAAGCAATCGGAGAATACACATGCACTGTAGTAATACAGTTACTGTAAAATACACACACAAATATATATACTGTATATGCACATACTCTGTCTACACACAAGCGTTGATAGAGTGGAGAAACAGGATTAGTTTTATATATGAGGATGCACATGTGTAGTTTTCAAAAAAGCAAGCAGATTAGAAACCTGGTTACACGTATGCTTGACAGAATAGAAGTCTACCTGGTGAAACCAGGTTTCTCTAATCCCCTAGCGCAATTATGGAAACCAGGTTTTTTGTTTGCTTGACAATTAAAATCAGCCTTCTGGAGAAAGTCAACTGTGACCTGGTTATTTAAGTGCACATAAAGGCACTGAGTGATGCATGCAGTAGAAAAAGGGCAGTGTGCTCTACAAACGTGTCCTGCAAGTTCAAAAGATCTGTGTTTAATCTACAGTTGTGATTTATTCAGTTGCCTCCTCTGTCATGAGAAAGTTTCAACATGTGGAAAGCAAAGTTTGCTTCCTCGTGGGAAAACACCATCTCAACTTTGTGCAGCTTTCTTTTTGTTTCTGACTGACGCAACTTTTTTTGTTTCTGTAGGAACTGAAAGACCTGACACAGCGAAATGAATGCTTAGATTTAAAAGGTAAGTGCCTAAAAAAAAAAAAAAAGCACTCATAGTAACACATTTAACTTGTGACAATTCCTCACTGCTTTTTAATGTTTGGAGATTAATTTCACAGATTTGATCAACTTTATTAAGAGTGGTGCATTGACCAGACTTGTGTGTTTACTTCAGGTGAGAAGTTGGACTACAAAGCATGTGAGTCTCTGGAAGAGATTTTGAAGAGAGTCCAGTTTAAAGTGATCGACCTGGAGCAGACCAACCTGGATGAAGATGTAAGAAGATCCAGCTTTAGAAAATCTCTCTCTGTCGCTCTCCTTTTCTCCATTTCTCTCTGTGTCTGTTACGTCTGCCTGCCACTCTCTCATGTCATTCACTCTCTCTTTCACTGTTATCTTTCTGCCTTCAGTCACACTCTGATCCCCTTGTCCACGCTTACTGCACTGGCAGGATGTGGACTGTTTGTCATGGGCTTTCTGATTACTCCAGATGTCCACTTGTGTAAACACCATTAGGGACGTTTGGACTGTAGACACGCACAGACAGACAGTGCTGCAGTGTAGAGCAGAGAGACACTGGCCCTGACCACTTCCTGTCACACAAAGCTCCAAATATACTTCAAACTGCATCAGCTTTTAGCTCTGCCAGAGTCACAAAAAATCAGTCTCTTTGGGTTTGAAGGGGTCATTTTAATTACCGCTCATTATTTTATACCTGTGGGCAAGGCCATGTCAATACTTTCACCTTTTAACCGCAGAATTAATTCAGCCCCAAATCAGCTGCAGTTTCTCTGCAGACTTGTAGAAAGTCAGATGCTGTAATTATATTCCTGTCTGGAGAGAGAGAACATTTAAGCAGCTGTTATGCTACTTCCAGGTTTTCAGTCAGGTTTTCAGTTTTTGTTTTTTCATCGAAAGTGAAAGCATCTGAGAAAGCTTTAAAACTTGCAAACCCATAAACATCATACATGCTGCATCTTGGGAGCCAATAAAACTGCAAAAGTGTAACAAACCCCAAAGCTACAATAATAAAAAAAAGCTGATTTATTAGCAAGTCGTTANGAAAGCATCTGAGAAAGCTTTAAAACTTGCAAACCCATAAACATCATACATGCTCCATCTTGGGAGCCAATAAAACTGCAAAAGTGTAACAAACCCCAAAGCTACAATAATAAAAAAAAAGCTGATTTATTAGCAAGTCGTTGCAGAGTTTCAAATAAAAGCTTGTTTTTTATGGCATCAAGGATTGATGTGTACAGGCTGCGTCTTCTCCCTGTTTTTGTGAGGTTTTCTTCCGTTCGCTCTGGGTTTCATCCACGTTCTAAAGACAAACGAGGAAGGACCCAAGAATTTCACAGAAGCCATCAGTAGCACAGGAGTAAGGTGTAGTTATCCGATTTGCTGGGTAGTGTAGGTACAGCTTGGTGAAACAAAAACTGCAGCTGAAGAGGGAGAAGAGTTGTCACCGTGGAAGAAACCCAGGAGGAAATGCGGCAGACTCTGAGCATGATGATAAAAGATGAAACAGGAAATGTTTCCAGGAATAAGAGAGGTACTCNTGTCACCGTGGAAGAAACCCAGGAGGAAATGCGGCAGACTCTTGAGCATGATGATAAAAGATGAAACAGGAAATGTTTCCAGGAATAAGAGAGGTACTTGTACAAATGTATCACATCTCAAGGAGAGTACTTTGTCATTATAAATCTTTCTGTAGTACCTTTTTAATCTCTCCTTTTTTAAAAAACATTTTTGTGAATTCTTCTGCACATCAGGTTGATTGGAAGAGAGTGTAATTTTCTACCAGTGTTTCCTAACTGGGGCAGTGCTCCCTCTTACGTGTGCTGGAATAGCTCCATTAACCTGATGAGCCAGATTNCGTACAAATGTATCACATCTCAAGGAGAGTACTTTGTCATTATAAATCTTTCTGTAGTACCTTTTTAATCTCTCCTTTTTTAAAAAACATTTTTGTGAATTCTTCTGCACATCAGGTTGATTGGAAGTGAGTGTAATTTTCTACCAGTGTTTCCTAACTGGGGCAGTGCTCCCTCTTACGTGTGCTGGAATAGCTCCATTAACCTGATGAGCCAGATGGTTTGTTACACCAAACCATCTGAGAAGTTGTCTTTGGCAACTGTTTGGAAAAGAGCAGGTAGTTTCATAAAATACGTGGCAGGTGATTGGGTGAGCTATCCTTTTATCATCTTCTTACCCTGTGAGGCATCTGAATTAACAAGTTCATCGAGATCATCTGAGAATCCTCATAGGACGCTGATTGGCCCCAAGCACCTGAGGTTCGGACAGAAGGACATAATTTGAAGCCTGACGAGATGGATTTTCACAAGATCGCAATATAACAAAAACCATCTGCCTCTCAAGCTAATAGCTTCATCTCCAAAAGATGAAATGCACAAATTTGTCACAGCATCTTGTTAAACTCTGATTGATGCAGTTACATTTAGAAACATGTTGTCATGTAATTTTACTCATCAGTTATAACATTGACATGTGTGTGTTGAATAATCAAAACAAGTAAAATGTCTCCTGATAATGGTAGCTCATTTTGGTTTCATATCATAACCATGTTTAAAATTTCAAGCGGCCAATAAAAATAGGCAGCTGTAAAGTTTTTTTTGTTTTGTTTTTTTTTTGCAGTAATTGGGAGAAACACACAGGCATTTTATCCCACACACTGCTGAAGAACACAAAATCTCCCCTAGAAGAGTAGATCCTGGCTCAATATTGTGTAAAAACAAAACCATAAAATATCGGTACCCTCATTGACACACAGAGGAAAAATACTGTTATTCACGAGCAATATTGTAACACATCTATTTTTAAACACATCTGCATTAGATGATACAGATGCTCTTCAGGGACACACACTAGAGCGTCACATAATCCAAAACAAATGCATAGTGACGTGAGCACTTTTTTTCTACTAACATGGAGCACTAGCCTGGAAATATGAATGAAGAAGATGAATGAGTCAATGACTGAGTCACCCGAGTGCTGCATCTCAGCCTGAGACAAGTGTCTCGCCTGGAGCTAGGATGAAATGAGAAGCTGAAAGTAGAAAATATTGAGGAAGTTTTGCTGGTTGAGGCGAGGATAAGAGGAAGGTGTGATAGAAGAGGAATCAAATGGGGATGTGAGATGATGGGTTCTTTTAGATGGGTGTGGGAGATATTGTACAGATGGCTTGATTTGGCAGCGGCTTATATCTGCAGCAGTGCTGCCTTGTTGGCAATGTATGGAAGGATGAAAAGAGAAAAAATAGTTTGAGGAAGATGCTTTTAAGAAGCGTGGGGAGGAGCTCTAACAGACTGGGTTTTATTGGATGTGACTCATCTCCTCGTCCTGTAGATAAACATACTCGTGTATGCTCAGTAATGTCTCCCAATNTGAGGAAGATGCTTTTAAGAAGCGTGGGGAGGAGCTCTAACAAACTGGGTTTTATTGGATGTGACTCATCTCCTTGCCCTGTAGATAAACATACTCGTGTATGCTCAGTAATGTCTCCCAATACATACACACACACACACACACACACACATATAAAGGGGGGGAAGGTTATGAGACGCTGTGCAGTAGCCTGTCCACTTTTGTTATTTCTCATCAGCCTAAGCCTAAAATGGAATCATACGCTTGCGATCAGCACATCCTATATGAATATTTAATGTTTTTCATGTGGTTCTTGCTTTTAATTGTTGCTGAGTGACAGGCAGGAGGGACACAGAATCCACATGACAGTTGTCGACCCATTTCTCTGTTCAAAATATGCAAATATTTGTTTGTAACTGGATATTTTGTGTTATGAAAGAATACAGAGAAGAAAATTAACAGCAATCTACCTCCACTACAGTGCTGTCAACACCGTTATGAAAGAGATGCTCCTCCACAGCATTACCACAACCAAAATGAGATTAAAACACTATGATCACATGAGTGCTCTTTGACCTCATGCTGCATCACCTGATATTTCATAAGAATCTGCATCTGCTTTTGACCAGTTTTGACCAGACAAGGTTATGTGCCCTACAGTTTTAATGCACTGATGATTGGCACGATTTCTCTTCCCGTAATGAATGACATTATCTCTAGAATCGATGACTTGATTGGCCTAATATTAACCTGTTAAACAATGTTTTTATAAACTTATGATTACTTCATAGGAAATTGAATGTCTTTATCATTATCATTCTGACATGTAATAAAAAGAAATTTAAAGAACTTTTTCACTATTTTATTACATTTCATAGATCCAATAAACAATCAAGAAAGCAAATGACAGGGTAGTTCTTGACGTTCTTGTCATTTGTACGTGTTTTCTGTTTCACTTCTGGCTGAATAAGATTTTTATCTTTCGTAACAGTTAGATGATATCCCAGACAGACTCGACTTGTCCTTCCAGCTCGGTCTCTTAAGTCTCACCTCTGAGGCCCTCATGGAAAACACCTCAGCAGGTCTCTCTTATCTTGAAAGCCTGTTACCATAGAAACCACAGCTGCTCCAGACTGTAACCTTGTAGCATCTCTTTAAGGGACACAGCGACTAAAACTGTGAGATTTGCTCAAATCCTTGTGACTTTTACCTAAAATGGTGTAATGGCTAATATATGCATGTTCTCTCTCTCCCTCTCTCGCTCTCTCTTTGCTCCTCAGGGTGCATCGGCTCTGTTTGACATGATAGAGTACTATGAGTCGGCCACACATCTCAACATCTCCTTCAACAAGCACATTGGCACACGGGGATGGCAGGCTGCAGCTCACATGATGAGAAAGGTGAGTGATAACCCCCCCACACACTCCTCCCCCTGTGGCAAAGCTGGAAGAAAAGGACAGAATAGGAGTAAGGAGAGTGGTCAAAGTGGAAATTTCTCACAAAGCTCTTCTAGTCTGTTTGTGTTTGTTGTTCTCAGACCGACAGAAAGCTTTGCAGCCTCAAGTAAAAACACTTTATGAAAATGTATTCACTCGTGGATTCTAGTGACATGAACACTTTTCTTCCATTGCTGAATCTTTGAGCCAACATAAAAAGACCAAGGATCTCTGTCTGAGCTTGTGTTGTGCAAGGCTGTCGTTTTCTGTCAGCGCTCAGACATTAATGTGTCGGCCTTTCCTCACTTGCTCTTCCCCCCAACTCCTTGTGCCCTTTACACTGCACTTTGACGTCAGTCATTACTTATAACTGTTAAGAATACAAATGGGTTGCTAGGCAAACACTTTCATATACAACAGATCAAGCAGTATACACCGGTGAGAAAAACATGGACGTGAACAGCTGCCAAATGTTTTTTTTATCAAGCAAAAATGTGAAGAAGCAGTTAATTGTATGTCAGAGGTGTAGGGAAGGAGATGAGAGTGTAAAGCCCCCTCTGCAAAAGCAAAATTCATATGGGTTGTTGTGCATCAGTCTGTAGTTCTTTTTATTTATGATGCAGTATTAGATGATGAATGCAGAGAAACACATCCAAGACCATATGTAGTAAATTAAAGAGTTAACAATTAACCGAGGAAAAAATAGGTTTCTAGATTGTTGTTGTTGATAACTTAGATCAGCTGAAATTCACTGCACTCTAGCTGTATCAGTGCTTAGCTATCATCACAGTCTTTATTATTTATATTGCGGCCTATTAATGTGTTTAGGACCATGTTCAATAGTGAATATCTTAATATCAACACATTCTTAATAGCGGTCACTAATGATGCCGTTATCACAATATTTTATGAGCAGAGAAAACCCTGCTGTAATCACAGCTTACTATGTGAGACAAGCTGCGAGTGTCTGATGATTAATGAAGCTCATATATTTCAGATGTACCGCCCGCAGACACCACACAGATACTCCAACATGCAGACTGTTTACCTATCAATAAAAATCTTGTCGCTTATTCCAGTAAAGCCCGATAGATTTTAACGCACCAGTGCTTTGACAGATGCATGTCCTTGAATCTCTGACGCAAGGCCTTGGATTAAGCAGATGAAAAAGCAGTACACCATCACTTTTATCTGCACATACACACATCATCTTTTTGTTCACATTTGGTCTTTTAAGGATAATGTTTGGTTGTATTCACTTGTTGCCATGCAAAGCAAATAATTTGTATTTATGTTTAGTGTTTCTAATCTTTCAATCCGTGTGTGTGTACATGTGACTGTTTTCCCCCTCAGACGAGCTCTCTGCAGTATCTCGATGCACGTAACACTCCTCTGCTGGACCACTCGGCTCCCTTTGTGGCGCGAGCGCTGAGGATCAGTGGCAGCCTGGCAGTCCTCCACCTGGAGAACGCTGGCCTGTCTGGCAGACCGCTCATGTTGCTAGGTAAGACTGGCACAGTGCCAGGCGGGTGACAGGAGAGGATGCACAAGGGGAAGTGGAGGGGAAGTCTTTCACCTGATTGAACATAAGACTTTATTTCTCCTTATCTCTGACATTTTTTTTTCTCCGTCCCGCTTTTCTCCGCCTTTATCTCCCCACGCTTTCTTTTTTTTTTTTTCAGCTACGGCACTGAAGATGAATATGAACCTGCGGGAGTTGTACCTGGCAGATAACAAACTCAATGGCCTGCAGGATTCAGCACAGCTCGGCAACTTGCTCAAGTTCAACTACAACATCCAGATCCTGGACCTGCGCAACAACCACATCCTAGACTCTGGTACGGAGTGGAGATAGAGCACAATCAGTTTCCAGTCCTGTATGTTTTAACAGCTTGGAGTGCTGTAGTGAAAAAAGATTTATTTACTGTGCCTGCACTTCAATACCCGTTCAGATAAGACAAGAGCTTATTGATACAAGTCTACAGAGAAACACACAACTAAAGCGTAAAAGTAGGTTGTTTCTAAAAATCTGCCTAAGAATAAATAAAACAATACAATAGAAACATTGTGTAAGGGTACATTAAACACTCCATGTGGCAGACTATGTTTTCATCAGCTGCAGGACAAAAGGGTTTGAAGGCAGTTTGAATTTTATCAACAGTTAACCGTTGTTGCATTATTTTAATCTCTATTGTGGTCTTGTTTTGTTAAATCATTTGGTTTCAATAAAATTGAAAACATTCTTTTCACGTTAGAAAGCAATCAAAAGTTAGTAAAAGTGTTATTTTTATGTTTTGTTTTTGTTTTGAAATTCACATCTTCGTGGTGTTTATTTGGGTTTTTACAGCGCTGTGTTGCCACATACCCTTGTTGATAAGCCTGAATAGCAAACCGGCTAGTAAACGAATGGCGGTGTCCAAGTCTTGATTAAAAACAAAAAAAAAATTAAAAAGTTTGCTCTGCTTTCCATCAGCTCTATATATTTTTCTTCTACACTTGATTATCAGACTGTGATAGAATTCTCAGCTGAATTTAGACTTTAGCAGTATGAACAAGATGTGTAAAGGTAGAGGTCAGGTAGATAAATCCACCAAATAGAATGTGTGTCCCCATCCATTGTGTTATCTCTTGTAAGTGAACAAGGTCCTCTCTCTACTAAGACAGCTCAGAAAATGTTTTATTGTAGAAAATAAAATAAAAATTACGAATGAACTGCTGTTAGTGCGACAGACTACCTCATACTAGACTGTACAGTTTGCAACGCTTCAGTTGACATGTACTTAATATTGTGATATTCTTTCAGTTAAATTCAGTCTGTCTCTGTTTGTCATCACAGGTTTGGCCTACGTGTGTGAAGGACTAAAAGAGCAGAGGAAAGGCCTCGTCACTTTGGTGCTATGGAACAACCAGCTCACACACAACGGCATGGGCTACCTCGCTGCTGCACTGGTACACACACACACACACACACACACACGAACGAACACATGCACATAGAGGGACAACACTGCCACACATTCAGCAGAGGTTTTTAAGAGGAAACAACTGGCTCTGTGCCATTAATGTGTTTGCGTGTGTGTGCCTGTGTGAGACACAGTGGTGTATGTGTATGACATCCCAGGCAGCGAGAATTCAATTTTCTTCTCATTACTCTATCAGTGAAGTGATCAAAATAGAGCTCTGTTGTTTGTTAAACCTCTTTTCTCCTTATATCTCTTCATGTTTGGCAGCAGAACATGTTGTACTGCAGCTCAGTCTGCTCCACAGCTGGAGTGAGTTTTGTTTATTTAATGGATGCAGTTTAGCCATGAAAAGTTTTCTTTTTTCATGAGTAAATTTAAAAAGTACTAATGCAACCATCCGAGGAAGGTAGCTGCTGGTTTGTCTCAGTGCTGTGAAATAAATCACATAGAATTTGCACAGGAAGTAAACACGAATAGACGTTTGCATTTACTGCGTTTTTGAGGACTCCTATTTGCATTTCAACAGGAACCTGATTTCTTTGTGTAAACTTTAAAGTGACATGTGTCTCGATGAGAGATTTAATGAGCGGTTCAAATAAGTGTTATGATGTGATTTGATCAGGTCTTTCCACACGGGCACCTCATTACCACACCTGACATTTCATGCAGTTCCGTCTCACTTAGTGAGCAGATGTACGGTCAGACTCGAGTTTTACTGCTGCACCATTTACCGTCTGATTTCACAGCTGTCTGCTGCAGATAACGCATAACTAAATTCATCAGCTTCATTTCTGTGGCTGAGTTATAGCGTCATTATCTTCACACTCATGTTTTCCTCGCAGGAGATAAGTGTATTGTTTTAGTTCTACATTTAGACCCTGATGAGTCATGAGTGTCCGCCTTGACACAGGAAGATGCACTTTTTCCTGCTTTTTTTGCCACAGTTGTGGCATAGGAATAGAAGCACAAATGCATTTGCAAACATGCCAAGTAACATTATTCCCATTATACTAATAGCTTTATCAGATTTTTCAGTTTATCAATACTATTTAAGAAATTAGATTATTGGACCCACAACAGATGTTGAGTGATATTCCTATAATACTAAATGTAAGATACACAGATTCCAACTTTTTCACAAATAAGCGTTGTCATTAAAAAAAAAAGAACAGTTGTGCTTGTGCGAAACTGTATAAACTATTAATGGGTCAAACAGTTGTAAACATTTTTCTCTGATGTTTATGTTTCTGTATTAGCTGTAAATGCTTCAGTCTACCCACATATCTTTGTAAAGGTCATGTGATGCGTCCTTGAGGCAGGAAGAAAGGAAAAACAAACACATGAAATGAACCTAATGATTGCAAATGTGATGATAGTTGAGGGAATTATAAGTAGCTTTTAATAGTGAGAGTAGGAGGCACTTGGAGCTGCAAGATAAATAATTTTTGTAGCAGTTAATGATGTAAAATGAATCATCAGGTGTTTGAGTGGAGTTAAGGGTAGCATTTGAAGATCAAGAAGATTTAACTAAGCAAAAGCTCTAAATGAGACATTTCTAGACTAATGAGTTAACCTCTCAGATGTTGTTAATTATGGACAACTGGCCACTTACCGTAGTTTTAGAAATGTCATTGTTTTTCCGGTGGAACATAAAATACTGCATTTTCTGTGTGATAGTGGTTTTGAAATTTGAGTGAGTCAGTGCCAAACACACAGAAATGGACTAAAATCTCTAAACACACTGATAAAGAAGATCCCATGACTGTTTAGGCTGCTGATTCACAAGGCCAGAGATAAACAGTATAGATAAACAGTGCAATGAGGTGATAAAGCTGGTAATATGAGGAGAAAAGGCTTGTACACTGACACAATGTAAGATATTTTTATATAGGTAAAAAGATGCTGTTATATTTCCTTGGTGAGAAGGAAATATCAAAATACAAAGATTCCACATAAAATAAAAATTATAATCAACACTGAAAGCGGTTAAACAGCTGACGATATAAAATCATTTCATACTGACTTAATAGTATCTCTGTCTGTTGGTTCTCTCAGCCTTGCACCCAGAGTCTGGAGACTCTGAACCTCGGCCATAACTCTGTGGGTAACGAAGGAGTACACAAGTTGAAAGATGGACTGATCGCCAACCGCTCTGTGCTCAGGCTGGGCCTCGCCTCCACCAAGCTGTCCTGCGAAGGTGGGAACTGGCATCCGTGTGCCTCTGAGTTTGTTTTTGGGGAAGATTTTTGGCTATTGTGATCTTCTACTTCATCTCTCTTGTCATGTGTGCCGTAGGAGCTGTGGCTGTGGCTGAGTTCATCGCAGAGAGCCCCAGACTACTGCGACTGGACCTTAGAGAAAATGAGATCAAGACAGGCGGACTGATGGCTCTGTCGCTCGCTCTAAAAGTCAACACTTCTCTGCTCCGTCTCGACCTCGACCGGGAGCCCAAGAAAGAAACGGTGAGCTTGGGAAAGTGTTGTGCCGAGGTATAGAGGAGAGGAAGTTAAAATAATTACATGCAGACTAAAGAATGGTAGCAATGAAAATGTATTTGATGTAGTTTTGATTATTCTTTGATTGTTTTCAATGTTTCATTTTTTTTTTTTTTTTTGTCTCTCAGGTTAAAAGTTTCATCGAGACCCAGCGTGCACTGCTCTCTGAGATCCAGAACGGCTGTAAGAGAAACTTCATCCTGGCCAAAGAGAAGGAGGAAACGGAGCAGAAGATGAGGCAGTCGGCATCCATGGCTGAAATCGCCACTGAGGACGGAACCAGGGAGGAAGAGGAAGAACCATCATCAGAGGAGCAACGCGACAAAGAGGGTAAAGAAGAGGAAACGACAGGAACCAAAGGACAGACAAGCAGCCAGTCAGGAGCGAGCTCTGAGACGAACGTTCCTCAGATGCACCTGGAGTCAGACTCGGACACCGAGGATGAGGAGGAAGAGGAAGTAGTCACCAAATCCTCAAACTCCTCTCTTTCAAACCAGACTGCTCCTCAGACCCAAACAGGGGTCGCACAGCCCCCCCTCAGTGCCTCACGTACGTCCCCGTCTGCCTCACCTACCAGCGGGCCAAGCATCATATCGGGCATCACCGTCACCGAAGCCACGGTTCCCCCCGGCACGCCTCCATCCCCAGGACGCTGTATATCCGTCTCGAGTCCAGGGAGGGGTCACAAGATCTTCATGGTAACTCGGGTGGAGAGTCCACCTGAGCAGCAGCAGCTACAACTCATGATGAACGCACCTGCAGCCAACATCCAGCCTAAAGAGGCCTCAAAGAAGCCTTCAGACTCAAGTACACAACAGACACCAACACCACCCACATCTCTAACACAACCGAGCTCACCTGCTGCGTCAACAGACTGTCCCATGAGAGCGAACAGTCCTGTGGCACACGTAGAGTGCACGTTCACAAATACTACACAGACCCACTCACTAGAGACACAGTCTGAGGACGTCACAGCTAGCACTTTAGACACAGAAGTGAAAGATCCAAGTCTACAAGCACCTGCCCTGCCTTTAAGTTCCTCACAGGTGCAGGCTGTAGCGTTTCAGATCACTGAGAAAGTAATAGACAGCACTAAAAGCCCCCAACCTGAGCCCACTTCTGTTGAACAGCAGCTTGCTGAAGAAACAAAGGAAGAAGAGCAGAATGAGGATGTATTTGAGGAGGAGAAATGCACGACGTCACCAGAAAGCACAGAACGTAAACAACCGTTAGCTCTTGAACAGTTACAGAATGAGCTAGCGTCTGCGTCAGAGGAGACGCAGCCATTAAACCAAACAAAGGAAGGCGAAGAGGCGCTCCAACAACAGGAGAAGCAGGAGGGTGAAAAACCTTTGACGGAGGAAGAGGACAGCCAGCCAAGCCAAGAAAAACCGAGTCTGAAGCCAGACGGAGAACAGCAGCAAACTGAGCCAGATGAGGAGGAAGTAGTTCAGCCTGTTGTCCCTGTCCAGACTGACAAACAGGCACAAGGAGAAGCGCAGGAGCCCAGTCCTCCCACAGGAGAGGTCTCAAAGAGCCCCGACCCCGCCATACCCTCAGCAGCTTCAACCGGGTCTGAAGCTGGTGCGAGTTCAAACTCACCTTTCGAGGCAGACGAATCGCCCGACGAGAGCTCCGCTGATGAAGGCGAGTGTTTCCCTGAGGCTCTGATCAGCGTGGAGCAGGAGGTCATGAGTTCAGCTCTGCCCAACGGCCTGAAGCCAGAGTTCTCCCTCCATCTTCTCGACGCCGAAAGCCCCAAACCAGGCAGCTGTGTGATGGAGCACGGTGAGTCGCTGTCATCGCTACGCTCTGCTGGGTTTTTTTAGAGCAGATTTCTCCATATTAGCTGTGTGAACAAGTCCATTTCATAATGTGATTTATGTGTCTTTGGTGCAGTGAGTGTGAGCTGCGGTCAAGACCTGGAGGAGCTGCTGCTAGAAGCCAGTTTGGAGACGGGGAGAGACGCACCATGAGGTAAACACAAATCTTCTTGTAAATTTAAACAGAAAGTCAAGGTTACATGATGAGTTGCATCTATGAGCTGAGGTTAAAACATTACCAAATCAACCAGATTTATTACTGAGTTTGGTATAATATATGCACTCCACTATATTCAGTACTAATTCACGTCCTGTCTTCTTCTACCACAGGGACTGCGAGGACAGGAGAAAACAGCACTCAGATAGTTTGTCTGGTTCTACTACATGGCTGGTTGCCCCTACAGTACAATGTTCTGTCATTTCTTTGACTTTATTACCAAAACAACCGTTCCACAAACAAAGGACACAAGAACCTGGTCGAAGTTCTAACACAAGAAGAAGAAAAAAATTTAAAAAACAAAGCAAATCATGGAAAAGGACAAAATCAACGTCTCGACCTTGGCTGTGACGATTATGGAATCCTCTACATCCACACTACATCAACCACTGAAACACACCTATGTATGCACATTGAGGAAAAAAAAAGGGGGGGGGGAGTAGAATAAAATCACCCTGTTATCACTACATCTTGTCATTCTGCAATCTTTACCTGTAAACAACAAAGAAGAGACAGTTGAGGGGGACAAATGAGAGGGAGAATAAAACACTAACCAAAGACACACCTTTCTCACACCCCCGCTTGCTCTCTTGTGTAGATATCCACTGATGTTGGGAAAAGTACAAGCAATTGAAGTTTTTTNCCCCCCGTTCTTGACACAAAGACATAAAGTTGTGTTTAGACAGTGGTGTCGACAGCACCACTCAGAAGACACACGGACCCTGCTGAGCGGACCTGCTGGCTTTAAACACTTGTTCTAGAGGTGAAAGTGGGTCAATGTCAAAAAGGCTTTTATACCCGAGGAAGCTGAAGATTTCAACACATATGTTTAAATGTTTAGTCTGTGTCCCCCCCACCACTCCCTCAACAATTATCCCCCCTCATAAAAGAAACAAAAAAAAAGGTAAACTCTAAGGGACCTCTGCCAAAGTGACCTCCCTCTTGTGTGTTTTCTCGTCCTCTGCTCACTTTGGCCCCTCAGGAATCAGCGTCCCCCCCCCCATGCTCCCTCCCGCCTGCCTACCGCTACCACACAAAAACTGAACTTCTGCGAATGTTGGAAATTAAAGACGTCTGCCTTTTTTTTCTTTTTTTTTTTTTGGTTGAGTTCTTTACAGTAAAGAGGAAAAAAAGGTTTACTTTTCCTTTTTTTTTTTTTTTCTCTGCAACTTCAGACACTATCGTTGCTTTGTCCGACCAGTTGTCGCTCTGTGGAACTTGTCAGAAACGTTAAGAGAAGCAGCTTGGTCTGTGTTGTCACCCCCTCCCCCCTCCATCTCCTCCCCACACCACCACCACCACCTTTTTTCCTCATGTGTCCTTCAGTCTTCCACTTGTACCTCTCCACTCTAGCTCATCATCATCATCCGTGTTGCCTTTATCTTTCACCACTTCTCTTCAATCATCTTGGTTTTCCCTTCGACTGCTTTGAGAAATCAAGTTATTTTGTATTTATTTTATAGTTATATGAGCCTTTTCTGATTCATTTCTTCCCACCCCTCACATCCCTCTCCTTATTTTATCTTTTTTTGTTCCATTTTGGGGGTTGCTTTTAAAGATTCCCCCCCCCTCTTCTTTTTTTGATGTATATTTTAGATTCAAATTAGAGCAGATATTTAGTTTTGTTTTTGTTTTGTTGGTTTTTTTTTTTTCTTTGAGGGAGGGGGGAGATAATCTGTATTTTGGGCGAAAAAGGTAAATATGATTGATAGTTGACTACAGTAGCAGTCGGGGTGCAGTTTTCAAAGCAAACACAAGGAAGCAGCAAACATAATGGTTCCCCTGTTGTTTTTAATGTAACACTACTCTGCTGGGTGAAGATGTGGCCACAAGGGGGCGCTGACAGTTATGGTGTTTCGTTTTTTTGCAGGAGACAAATGAAAGATATCACAATACAACACACACTAATCACATCCAGCCTCCTGCCCTGAATTTCACAGAGCAAGGCAGCAAGACTTCACTTGAAATGTCAACTTCATGTATGTTTGTGAAGAAAAGCTGGTTTTCCATACTCTGATTTTTTTTTTTCCTGAAGTAGATGCAGGCAGGTGTGTGTGTGTGTGTGTTTGTTTTTTTTCCCCTCTTTTCTTCTCCTGAAAACGAGCAGCGTTTGACCCTCCTGCTCTTCATTCGCTCCACCCAACAGATGGTTTTTGAGAGCTGAAATCATCGTTGCTGTGCTGCCCCCACTGTTTGTAATGCTTTAATTTTTAGAAAATTTTTAATAATTTGTTAACTTAATTGAAATGTGCTGGTAATCACAAAGATATGTATGGCAAAAATTTGTTCCTCTCAAATAAATGCATGTAATGACTAATGATATGTCTGAATGTTTCACTGAAATGTGTCAAGTTTGGGAGTTTTTTTTTTTTTCTTTTGTTTTCTTTTTTTTTTTTTTTGCATGAAAAATGGGAGAAGTCTGTTTGGTTGGGGTATTTGGATACAATTGGTGACTTTCAGATGTGTGTTGCAGAGAATCAAATCAGTATATCACTTATATAAGAGTACTGGTTAATAAATCTACATGAAAACGAGCAGTGCTGTAGGGTTTTCTTCACTTTTCTGTTCATTCAGTTTTGTGAAACATTAAAATGTGAAAGGTAGGTTGAATATTCGGCACTGTTTTTGACTTTGACATTTAGAAACGGGAAAAAAAAGCCTGATACTGTATGTGTGAGCGTAAAGGGACGACTAAGTCAAGCACTCGCCCTTGTATTTGTGCTTCTTTACACTTCCACTCCACCACATTTTGCATTTATTTCACAGCTATAGTTAGTTTTCAGATCCATATTTAACATGTAAAATAATTCCTCATATTATTAATAATTTTTATAATAATTATTTGTAATCAGTCACTATAGAGATTGGTTTTCATCTTGACATTAAAGGGTATTTTTCTGTCCACAAGTGTTAAAAGAACTACATTAAATTCTAATAGTGGTGAATACTTTTAAAAGGTAAAATATAGTGTACAGTGTTAATACATATAACACCAAGTGTTGACATTTTGCATGATTAGTACTTAGTACTGTAGTGCAATTCTTGGAAGTATCTCAGTACTTGTTCCACCACTTGAAATGTAACACATATTACACACGTTTCTAAAAATGTGCCTTTGTCATAATGATTGATTTACTGTTAAAATCTAAATACAACCCACTTTTGGTTTAAAAATAATATACAGACCAACTGTTGTGACGTGGTGGTGAAGGGTGACTGGGTTCGCGGCCCCTGGAGTGAGGGTGTGTAGCGGTGGTGGGGGGTCGAGTATCTGCTCTGTATGTATTACTGTAATTCTCCTCTGAAGGAATTCCAGACGTCCGCTAATCCACTGCTGCACAATACAGGGAGGAGAGATTGTGAGAAAGTCAGAAGTTATTAAAATGTGATTTCAATATCCCTCAAACACTTACAGGCGGTCCCACAAAGAATATATAAAAGGGGGGGTCCTTATGCGTAGCCAATCTGTGGCTGAACTCTTCATCTTGTGACACATCAAAATGAAATGTTACCTTAGCAACCCCAAGAAATGTACATTTACATACTTTCTAATTAAAACCATGACTGGATTATGTTTACTTGCTTTTTCCAGTGCAGCTCTTTTTAACTTTAGTCGCAACATTTAAACCAGAATCAAAATCTTTTCCTGAATTTAACCGAATGCAGCGATGACCTTAACATAAACAGAAAGTTTATCATAATAATGAACTTACACAGCACTTCTGTTTGCAATGTTACAAGAGACAAAAACCAGTTGGAACAGTCAAACACTATCAAACATCAAGTACAATTAAAAGATAGAAATGAGTTGGAGATGTTGCAGATGTGTTCAATATCAACATTTGGTCATTTGTCAGTTATGTTACATCACAACATTTCTTCTTCTGATGAATTTAATCCAGGCAGCAGAGGTTATTAAGATAATTCTAGGGGACAAATCTGAGTCTTTGTGATTGGTGGCAATTTATTAGCTTTCATACTGTAGGTCAGACATACTCATACTATCTAGTTATATATTGAAAAGAAGCTCCAATCACTGCTTTTATGTATATAAACTCTTCAAAATGTTGAACGATTCTCAACTCAACTTTTTCATGAGCCTATTTTGTCAGTGTTGGTAGAACTCACATAAAGTATGTCAGTTGTAAAGTCAGTAAAACATCAGAGCAGGTTGAGCAGAGCAGGCTTTTCTGTTTTAATGCCTTTTCACACACACACACACACACACACACACACACACACACACACACACACACACACACACACACACAAAGCTGCCGTTCATCCAGCGATAAAGCAGCCATGATTTAATTGTTTTGTTTTTTTGTTGGGTTATTTTTTTAGTTGTTGTTTCCAGTTGAAATAAAACATTTACTGTATTTGCTGTCAGTTGCCCTGCTGTTTACTTTTCTTTATGTGACTCCCCCTTAAAAACTCCTGAGGCGCTGTCTCTGTATAGAACATGTGGCCAAGCACCACAGGGTGAATAGTTTGAAGACTTCATGAGAGGCTTTGTTTCTGTGAAATGCTTTTCCTGAGATCCACAGACGTCAGGCAACGAGCCAGTTCAATTTCCTCAGTTAAAGGTAAAACAAAAGTGGATTTAAAAAAACAAAAAAAAAACTGATTAATGCTTGTTCTTAGCAGGGAGGCAACCTGGACCAGGATCAGGTATGTTGTTTCATAAATATTGGTCTTTGTTAAACACAGAGGGTGAACATTTTGAAGGCTCATTTGTATTTTACAGTAAAATTTTTAATGAATGAAGTTGAAGTGATGAGGGACATTTTTAATTAAATATTGCTTTTTCTTCAATAGTGCTTAATGTTTTCTGTTTTATTCTTATTGTCATCTGAGTCTATTTTGTTATAATGACAATAACTGTTAAAGCTCCATCACACAATGTCAGAGCACTGGCGGGTCCTGATACTGATTATACATTAACATTAACATTGTTTGTGTTGCACATCATTTTAACATGTAAAACTTTTACACAAAGTGGTATTGGTGCTGTGACGCAGCAGAACAGGTGAGTGTTCTTTCCAGGGTCAACAAATCATCCTTCAGCAGTTCAGTCAATAGTTTGTGTGTCTCCTAATAATCACTAATAATCACATGGCTTGAAAAAGCGCCTTTTTCAAACAATGTGATGATGATGAGGAGAAGGAGGATGATGATAGAGCAGGGGCAGAGCTAGTTATTGACTTTTAGCACTTTTAGCAAATTTCACTTTAGATTTACCGACTACTGAGCGCCAATTGTGCATCATTTGCAATCCTCTCAAAGTCCACTTTTTTCACTAAGGACATTGAGCTAAGGGTATGATGGTGAAAACATGCTCAAAAGGTTTTGCAGTTGTTATTATGTTATTTTCCATTCCTTGTTTGTGATCCCAGTCTTTCAGGCTTTTCTGCACACACATTGGCCCCTGGCACAAGAGCCTTAAATTGTGTGTCTTTAATTAGCAGAGCTGAACATACACACAGAGCTCCCTACAGTCATAAACTAATCATGCATTTTCTTTGTGTGTGTTTTACAATGATGTTATTCAGTTGCTGTTTGTTGTTGTTGCAATTTGCTGCCTACAGCTTACTGAAACAAGTGCTTCTCCAAACTGAAAAAAGCACTGTATATTTATGACTTCATTAAGACCAGATGAGTCAGAATTTGAAGTTCTTGTTGTGCTACATTCAGGTTTATATAACTTTTTTTACTTCTTAATTAATTCTTATCTTTAGTACTGGTAAAATAACTCACTGATTCCGTGTCAATTGGATAATGCTTTTATCTCGTATCTCATCTTATATCATCAGTCTTGATACTGCTTCAAATATGCTGATGTTCATATGGGCTACTAAGCTGTAACAGATCTACCTGGTGAGGTTAGCCATGCATTTAAAGTGCATGCATTTAACTCAAACACCCTAAATGCAAAATGGGTCTGCTCCTGATTCCTCTTCCTGCAACTCCTGGATTTTGTGCAAATTTGTATTTGCCAGCAAGTTTATTATATTGGTTACATCTCACAGCTGCTAGCAGCAGGTGTGCACACCTATCAGCGAGTAGTTGAAGATGACGCATTTAGTAATATGTAGTTATTTTTCTGTTATATTTGATAAAATTGTCATTATGATCTGACAGTAGAATAAGATACAGCTCAACTGTAAAAAAAAAAAAAAAATTAAAAACATATGTGTCTCTAGGACCCCCCAGTGGCCGTAATACCTTTTGCAAGAACCCAGGGAGTCCGAATCAAAACAGCTTAACAGAGCAAGGAGTGCCAATCACAATAACCATGGTTACAAGCCTGCATGTACATGGCAGAAGAAGGAGGGACTTGGAATGTGCACTCAGTGGAATATTCTGTCTGAATCTGCGATTTTCTCATACTGCAGCTTTATAGAGGCAGATAATTCCCTCAGGAATTGGTGCAGACCAAAACAGAGCTAAAAGAGAGTGACTATTGGAGATAACAACTTCAGAAATATTGGGTTTTAGGTTTGTTCATGTGCAGCAAATGGCAAAAAAAATCCAGTGTGCTATAGGAGGTGCTGAAGGTGTTGCCAGGCTACCAGTGGCCTCTTTCTGGTTGGGGACAGTGGCAAGTGATCAAATGCTTCCTCGCTGGGTCTTTCCTTGGGCTTAGTCGTGACTCAGGAATGTGCTGGCATGCTGGTAGAACAGTAGGGATTTATCCGTGGTGTCAGGCCCTATCTGGCCTGTTGACTCGCAGTCCACTGGACTGCAACAAACCCCTGCACACTGGCACACAAGAGCAAGACCTGATGGGACTGCAGCATCATTGTGGGATCAGTGTTGAAAGGGGGGTAGAGAGGGTGTACCACCGCTAGCAGGTCAAATGCTCTTATTAATTATTTAGGAGGAAAGCACAACAGGGTGGGACATCAGAGATTGGTGGGGTTTGGAGCTTTTTTTTACAGCTCTATGAAGAAAATATGGAAAAATCATTCAAACTCAAGATCAAGTTGTGTTTGTTAGATGAGGCTCAAGTATTTCACAGCTGTCAACCTGAATAACAAAAGTATTGAATCTTCCTAAAACAGTGACCTATTGTGTGTCTGTGCTGTTTAATACTGTACTCTTGTATGCATGTCACTTGCAGCATCATTACTGGAGTGTCAAACCACCTGATGATTTTAGTATTCAGGTAGAGTTACTGAAGCAATGCTTCACAATCTATAACACATCTTTGATACTGTACTGGATGTAAATGTTCCAAAAGCTTTGAGGCCTAACTGGCCTAAGAAGGTCTCTCCTTATGATCTGATTATGTAATCCTGACAACACAATGGGGATTTAATTAGTGCAAATTAGCTTCACTCGAACAGCTCAGTGTCGTATACAAAGGGTGGGTGGGCTATGTGGTTGTCTACTGAAGGTATTTTCTCCCACCAACGAGCTGAGGAGGGAATGCAAACAGGGATAAATGAGGAGAGGACGATACCACCCGCCCCTCTCCCCAACTCACATGACTGCGATTAGAGCAGAGGAGGAGTGTGGTGGGACAGACAGAGGGAGAGATGGTGAGCACGATGAATGACATTTTTCCGACTTCAGCGCAAAGAACACATCCAAGAGCCCAACTTGCCTTTGATTGCCAGCTGAGGGTTGTCCACTTTTCTGGGGTAATTAAGATTCACAATTTGGACTGATAAGACTGATATTTGTTGCATTTGTCTTAAATTTTGATTATCATGTGCTACTTGTGCAAAGTTTGTTTTTGACTCACATGTGCAATCCTTTTTATTCCTGAGTTATGTGTGTGCAGGAGTGGACACTGTTATTTGGGCTACATATATTTATAGTTGCACTTAATTTTTGATATTAAAACCTGAGGTGGAAAATAACTATGTACATTTACTCAAGCACCATATCTATGTACAGTTTTGATGTACTTGAGTATTTCCACTTTGTGCAACTTTATACTTGCATTTTTCTACATTTCAGAGGGAAATATTGTACTTTTTATTGCACCTGACACAATATGACAGATATTGTTTGCAGATTAATATTTTGAATACAAAATATATGGTCTCCTGACTTTATTAACGTCATCGGTCACTTGGTTTATTAGTGCTCCTGGCTGTTGTAACAACAGTTACATTGCAATCATGTGAGGCTAAGTGAGGCTAACAACAGCTGCTGAAGCTATCACATGTTGAGGGATGGTTTCTCTACTTTGACATAAATAGACCCCTTTACTCCTCTTTCTACATCAAAGTTGAGAAATGTTACCAATTCCATTAAATTCGGTTCACATTTGGCCTCAGATGGCGCTAATGACTTGTCTCAATACCAGACAGAGGAGATCTTCACTTCAAGCAACATGATAGTTGCTTGAATGCTGGTGAGAACAGCCTCCCCTTACATTTTGTCAAGGACCCGCCATACTGGAAATGATACCCCCTGACCTTTGTTTCACCTCCATTAGTGCATATCACCACCCCAACGTGAAGGACAGCACTGAAGACTTTGGATTGGTTCTGCACTCTTTATTAACAATAAAACCTGGGAGACTGTCCTTAGTCTCTATGAGTGAAGCATTTAGAGACTGTTAGTCTGCAATAACTGGTTTTAATGACCTTGATTATCAAGGTCCCGTATAGGTTAAATATTGGACTCCCCACCCATCAGAACTGAAGAAGCCCTTTGGATGAGAGGTAAAAGTGTGTTCAGGTTTCCACAAGCAAGGTTTCCCTCAATTCAAACTTTCTTGGATAACCATGACAACTGTGAAATGCTTATATATTTATGGTTTAATCATTTTCTTTTTTCCCTCAGATTTGACTATTATAGATCTTTATATTAAATCCATGAGTGTTGTTTTGCATGTATGAAGTATTTAGTGTCTCTTTTCTCAGTTACAGGTATGCAGGTGCAACACTGGTGCATACTGGGATTGACCGCCCTGCTGCTAGTGAGTGAGGTGACAATCAGTCAGCTATGCCACTCCCTCATCACCCTGGTGGTTGGCTTCCACACATGTTTCATCCTCATGTGCATGGCTCTCCCATCTTTTTCTCAAACTACAAACATAAAAAAATCTCAGCCTTCCTCTCCGGATCTACCTACGTCTCGCTTGTGCACTTCCTCTTCATCATCAGCACTTCCTTCCATCCCGGATACAGAATCAACCATCAAACCTTCAGCTAGCCTGCTGATCCCCACCAATGTGTCGTGCCTCTATCTTAAACCTCCCGCTCATCATCATAACTACAAGGCAGCATCAGTGGTCATCTCTCATGAGCTCATCTCTGAAAATACCTCTCCTCCAGCTCTCATCTGCGGCCTCTCCCACACCGGCAGCAGGTCTGAAGCTTACAGAGTTTTCTTTGCTGTTCTTACCCTAGCCTCTCTGTGTATGTCATACTCACTGGAAATCATCAGCTTTACCATGGAACCGCAACCAGTGCGGCACCCGAAGCTGCTCATGCCTGTTGCAGCTATCAGTCTGCTTCATAAAATATTGTTACTCTGGCTGAACTGGGATCAGCTGCAAGGTGAAAGGGGCTGGGTCACGAGGGAGCAAGACACCAAATGTCACCTTGAAGTAAACCATAAAGGTAACATTACCAACATTTCATCCCATCTGAAAAGACAGGCATGACATGTTCACCTTGAGTGCTAATTATCCATATCACTTTCTAATAAGGCCACTTCATGAGGATTTATTAATGGTTAATAAATCATTTACTAATGTTTTATAGCTTAGTTAAAAGCCACTGATAAGACCAACTTTTGGGTTGCCATGTTGTGGCTAATGTTGATCCTCCTCCAGTAGTATACATGCTGGGTCTTCTTAGCTTTTATTATGTTCATTGGAAAGAATCACCCACCAGATTGTTTGACCTCTGACCTTTAGCAAAACTAAAGACTTGACGGTATGATAAGACCGTGTTGTTAATGACTTATCGGAAACCTCAGAACTGATGATTAGTTAGAGTGTGAAAACCCATGAATTTCTATCACAAACTTGACTATTTGTATGACACGTTGCTGCAGTTCTAGTGAAATAATTGTGGAGTATTTAACATCACGCAATGATGCATGCCACTTTTTTGAAAATAACTTGGCACTTTTTCAACTTAGATACGTTATACAGAATTAATATGCTATTAAAGCTGAAACTTCAGTGTGAGTTTCAGTATGTGTAAATCCAGGTAGACTGACACTAAGTAATAATCTTTTAACAGAAGACAGTGTGTTTGTCCAGGTGATGATATTTCTCTGACAGATTCACTTTGAAGTAGCTGCCAAGTGTATATTCAGCTGTAAGGAACATCAGACAGTGTCCATGTTTGTTTTTCATTCCTCTCTTTGACTCCCACAGCCTTGGCTGAAGAGGAGAACCAGGCCGAGCCGAGGCGAGTCCTGGATGGTGTTGGCCAAGTCCGATCTGCTGTGGATGACTCGCTCCACAATGGGGCGCTTGTTCTCTGCAACCTGGGAGCCTCAACTATCCCTGACAGCAACCATCAATTCCCAAAACAACAGCGAGAGCTCCTCCCGCATGCAGCAGCTCTACAGGACAGCCAGGACTGTGAAGTAGCTAGGGGCGTTGAGGATTTTAGGGATTCCAACTGTGAGAGTCACTTGAAGGACATCACAGACATGTCTAAAGACAATACCTCCACTGAGCATCTTGGTAAGGCATCTGGCTCACCTTTGAGTCCCTTGGAGAAAAGAGTCTTTTTGTTTTGTTTTTTAAAAAAATGGTCCATATGAGATGTGTTTGTGCAGGTAGAAATATGTTCACGTGAAACAAATATTCAAATCAACCTCACAATAAACTCCATTAATTGCTATTCTGAAGGTTTCTCTTGCATACCAGCATTTTTCTCAGTTGTCATTGAATTGTAGACATTATGCTTCTACAAAAGGAGATTTGAACATGTGTAATTCACTGTCAGCTGGTCAAACTGCTGAGGAAGATCCTGTGATCTGATCTAAAGCTTCAGTATGGCTACTTATGGACATTGAGTTGAAATATTTTTTTCAACTGTGAAGAATGAACTTTAAATAAAAACATAATCAGTTTGATTACTTTACATGTGATTTTAAACATTTTAGTATTTAAAGTCATCATAATTATGAACATGATATATTTTGGAAGGGCTCTGACCCTAAGATGTTTTATTGTCTTATTCTCTCTTAGGGACATTATGTTTTCCTCAGTATTGATATTTCATATCTAATTTGTCTTTTTTTGGCTCAACATGTCAAAAAAATTCTCCTCTTCTCTTCCAGATTGTAAAAAAGCAGTCTGCAAGTCAACACATCAAACTGAAAGCCCTGCACCAAGTAGCTGGTGGCCAGGCTGGCTCCTTCCACTCGCCTTTGTCATTCAGGATCTGTCTACCTCCATTCTGGGTCTGATCTACAGTCTGGTGATGCTGCTGGTTGACCCACACTGCCTCGACAGTTCTGAGCCCTGCAGCTTCCTGGTGTACATGGATCCTTGCTTTGCAGCGCTGGGTGTGGTTATACTGTTGTCCATAGCTAAACCACAGGTCAGGCTCTTCATGTTTCCTGTAAATGCCTTCGAGCACATACCCTGACACTCATATTTGACTATATCCAAACCTGTTAAACATAATTTGCCATTGTTTCACTGGTAATTCTCCTCTCCAGACATACAGGTTGGGACTGTTGCTGCTACAGGGCATACCACCACACATTTGTGTGTCTGATGTTGAACAGAAGATTGTCAGTTTGCCTGGAGTACAATCTGTGCATGATCTCCACATCTGGCAGTTGAATGATTCATTGATAGTGGCCTCTGTGCATGTGCACTGTCATGCTGGGTTTCCGGCACACAGGTAAAGTGGCCTAATTTGTATGCGACCTGCCTGACGAAGGCCTCACAGACTGAAACATTCAACTTAATAAAACAAGCAGCAGTGAGACAGTACTTTAGCAGGGGTTCCTTTCTTTAATTTTTTATTTTTGCTCATTACTAGTAGATACAAAATGTTATATCACAAAATTTTCTTTATATTAAACAAACTCATCTAATCTCAAACAGAAGACAGCGCTGGTCAGATGGATAGAAACATTTACAATTACTAGTTTATATAGTTTGAACATGTTTTTATTTCGTCTTTTGGATGACTACAGCAAAGTTATGATCCATTCATTACTGCATCTATACCTGTTTGAGCTGTGCTGGGTCATGGGGGTTAGAGCCGGTCACAGCTGGACAACAGATGGGGTCAACCCTAGATAGGTCATCATTCTCATGGGGTGCACACATACTGACAGATAATTCACATGTACAAGCTGTCTTTAAATTCAGTTTTCATATGTGTGGCCAGATAAAATCTGTTTTATTAATGTAGAGTCATTTTGCATGTGTCCAGGTGTGCTGATCTGATGTCGGGGGTCACCAGGGTGCTGAAGAGTGTAGGAGTGAGTTGCTGCACTGTACAGCCAGAGTTTGCGGCCTGCTCTGCATCATCTGCAGACAGCCAGCATGACGCCCCTGCAGTCATCTACAACGAGGACCTCGCCCTGCCTCCTGTCCTGGCCTGCAGCCTGGCCTGTGGAGAGGCCTGCGCTTCGAGTATGTGCTGCAGCCTCCCTAGTGAGAAAAAAACAGAGAACGAGTCTGTAGAGGCACCGGTGTCACAAAACAGCAACCAATGACCAATGTCATTTTTAGCAAAATTACATTGGAGGAAAACAAAAGAATGATCTGATATCAAGATGTCTCTCATGACTACTTGCATATTTTTATTGAAGCATGCTAGTTTGATCACATTAATGGTGTTACACCAAAGACTCCAACGTAATGTCAAGTCAAAGAAATAATTGGAAAGATATTTGTGATGCATCATTTGTACCTGAAAACTCTTTATTTTCTTGTGTATGTCGTCTAATAAAAAATAAAATAAAACAATCTCTGGTTTTTAAAATAGATCAGCGTAATATGACATATCTACAGAAGGACGTATGGCACAGCTGAAGACATTTTAACTTGGAGTAACAGATTTGACCATTTGGGTCATTTGTCATGAACATGACAGGACCACCTTTAAAGCTGAAATTAACTGACAATTGTTTTTAACATATCCACTATATGTTGTTATTTGTTCTGTCTTATTACCAGCTTGTCAGTCAACTGTAAAGTACTTTAAAGTACACTAGCCTGTAAGAACGGTGCTATATAAATAAAGTTTGACTGTTTGTTTATAGTAAATCATATTAGACAATTTTTCATGACATGCATTCATGGAAAAGCACAGGTGTAATTGAAACAATGACATCTCAACATGCTTCATAAAAACAACATTGAATTCAGCTATTTTTACTTTTACTTTGAGTGTGTTTTAATTGAAACAGGCAAATACCACATTACACATAGTCTAGTTCAGAAATTAGTGAAATATATGAGGAAAAAAGAAATATGACAACAACTGACATATAAAGATTTAAAAAATACATTATTTAAATAAAAAAAAAAAATTTAAAAGGTGGGGGTTCATAGTATTCTATAGTATTGTGTAAAAGTCTTATTCCACCATTAAAAAATACAGGAAATATATATGTAGTATAAAAAAAGAAGAAGAAATAGAAAATCCAGCCTCTATAAGATAAAGAGGCAAGTATTTAGGGTGACCTCATCTTACACTTGTGCAATGGCAGGAACATGGCTCTCTTAAATTTAATTGTAATGAAACATTAATAAATAAAATAATAATAATATTCATTCATTTTGTGTAAATATTCTATGCATGTTCTGTTTGTATGACCATAATGGTCTAATACTTTTGCACAGTACAGTATCTTAATAGTCTGAGGTTTCAGGGAACCATGTTCCATAATTGTTTATAAATTTATTGCTTTTAAAAATATATATTTATTAGCTTAGATGATTTTAATCTAGGATGAAAGTTGCATCTTTAGAAGTGATCTTTCTGAGAACGTCTTTTGTAATGTTGAGCCTATGGTGACGTTTCTGGCTCTGATAGCCAATCACAATGGATCTGTTTAGCATGTCAGAGCGGAAACTAGAAAACAATAAGCCTTTTATCGAGAATATCAGACTAAGACATAAGCTATAAGGTTTAGATACGTTACTCCAATATTAGTGTACATTCTCAGTTCATTAGATAAATTACACAAATTATTGACACCCTGACTGAAATAGTCATCACTGGTATGAGGTTCTTATACTTCCTGGACGCCTCTAGCAAAATGCCCGGATGAGCCTCGGTGGTCCGGGGTGCAGGCTTCAAACCTGTAGCTGCTTAGCGGCAGAGTGGTTCAATTCCACCTTTCGGGCGGACATAGAACCCCTGATAAACATGAGATATGTTTTCACATAGATATCATTATGAAGTTACACACACATGTGCTGTAACTGCGTTTGTTGTTTCATTATGTAAACTACAGCGAAATATTGAACTCAAATAAGATAGCGTATTGCTATGTGTATTATTTTAGTCCGTTTATGTCTTGTTTACAACCATTAAAACACGACATTTCCGGTTGAACTTTGTCCGTGCATTCCACAATAAAAGTCTAAATCTTCCTTCACTGAGGCAGAGGGAGACATTTCTCTAGTTATACCTTACTAGACAAGTCTAGGTAGTAAAAAAATCAAACATGAGAATTAGAAGTATTAGAAGTGTTCAGATTTTTGATTTATACCAAGGTAATGCATGCAATGCAAAAAGTACTATATTAAAAGTAAAGTCCTTTATGAATATTGTAATCTACGTCCGGTTTGCCCGGAAAAACTACATTGATTGACAGTGGATGAGAGCCAATCATATGTCTAGTCAGTGTAGGCGGGCCGATCAATGCGGAAACTATGTTGTGTGTGAATCGGACTGGAGTATGCATGGTGTCCTTGCCTGCTTGTTTTTGGGTTAATGTGGATTTAAAACTCACTCTGTGTTTGTGAGAGGTCTCTATTTTGTTGTTACCCGGTAAGACAGACATTTAATGATACTTATAACGATCCTGTATATTATATATCCTGTGTGCAGAAATCCTGTTTTCATTTAACCGATGTGTCGTTGGGTTGTTAGCCTGCTAGTGAGTAACGTTATGGATGTAATTCAGTACATTTCTTTCTTTTATTTATTGTTATTAAAAGCTATTAATCCGCGTAATCTCCTTTTTAGAATCCTTTTTATATCAGAAACATATGCTTGTGTCATTTATGTGCTTAAACCTATGGCTTAAACACATAATTAACCACTTCCTCGAAAATGCGGCGAAATCTCATTTAATCAACATTTCCAAAAATATATGTTATGTTGACATTAAGTTGACTAATGGGAAGTTAAATGGTTGACGGGAAGATAACAGGAAGGTGAAAGGGTTATGAACTTTAATTTGACATTTAATGACACATCACTCCAAAGACAACAACAATAACATATCTTTATCTGTGACTGGCATTTTTCACAATTTTCTGATGTTTTAACAACTAAACTATTACAAAGAAATGTATAAATTATTAGCTATGGAAGATTATCTTAATACAGATTCATAATAGTTTGATTAGGAGCCATGTTTGGTGTAATTGTGCATGATAAATGAGTAAAACAACTTGTTATTAAAGGAGAAGTTCATAGTTTTTCTAGTCTGTCTTAACCTGTTTGCACTTGATTGAATGCAGGGGACTGATTTCATTTTTGACTGTCTAAGCATTTTAAGTTTATTTCTGATCTTGTCTTTTATTCTCTCTGTCTCCTAGATTTGTCCAACATGCCTTTGCACAAATACCCTCCAAAAGTCTGGGAAGCCCTAAAATTGACACAGGGCATCTACGCTCGTCTCCCTAAACATTACCTCAAGTCCCTTGAGAAGAAAGAACCTACACCTGTCCACTGGAGGCCTCTAGGAGTTCAGTACAGAAGAAATCCAAACACGGGGCACAAGGAACGGGTGCAGGATGTCCCAATCCCCATTTACTACCCTCCACAGTCCCAGGCTGGCCTGTGGGGGGGAGAGGGGTGGATATCAGGCTTTAAATACGCCAAAGACGACAAAGTGAGTCTCTAGGAAGATGATATTTATTACTCACATTTTATTTGAAGTAATCAGCTGTTCACTGTATTCTTCATTGTAAGTTTGAATCACAGACACTCATACAGTATTGTACCTTTTT
>JANJYP010042381.1:0-16615 GCA_024605115.1 Rastrelliger brachysoma | reverse complement strand
TAGCATATCTGCCCAACTCATTTTTTCAGCTTTTCATAGACAATTATGCAGCGTGATGCAACAGTGTTAGGAAAGTAGATTTGAGCCTCAGTTTGGCCCAAAATGAAATGCTATAGGAGATATGCTATGAGGCTAAAAAGATGTGGCCAAATTGTTTGAAATCCAGATTCAGGGAAATTCTTCCTGGACATATTTGAAACTAAAAGTATATGGACAAAAGTCCTCCAAGATGTATGAGAAAAATGCTTGATATGCTTTTTGAAGGCAAAGATTTGAAACAGTCTTTACAGGATGCAAAACATGACCTTGTCGTGATGGATCCTGCTATACCAAGGGATGTTATACTTGCCCACTATCTTAAGACGCCTCTTGTTTTCAATGCACCCTTTCCTCTCTCTTGCTTTTCAATGACAGGGACTGATTTTAATAACAAAATGGTGTTTCTTGAGAGTCTTACCAATGTAATTGCTTTTGGCTTCACACAATATCAAGTTGCATACTACATCGCACCACATTATGCTGGCTTAATTGAAAAGTATTTCAGTCCAGATTTAGACTTGACTGAATGACAATGACTGAAGACATCTTTTTCCAGGGTGTTCAGGAAGTCCTGAATAAGCCCTCCTACAGGATAGCATGCAGAGACTATCCAGGCTGCACAGGGTTCAGCCAGTGAAGCCATTGAATAATGCCCCCTTCTGGATAGTTTGTCACGAGATTCAAAGGAGCAGCTCACCTGAGAACAGAGTCCTACAAACTGCCCTGGTATACCTACCACTCTGTAAATGTGATACTCTTCTTAGCTTTAGTTGTGCTGATTGCTCTCAGTACTTTTGCTGCTTTCATAAAGTGTCCATGTGCTAAGTTGTGATTAATACAAACATTAAAAAATAGCAAATTTATTCTACAAATGTGCTAAAATATAACAGTTATTAGGTAGCAATGCCTGTCTCAGTCGCCATTGAACATAATGTAATCGAACCTTTTATTCTAAAGAATCTCCCTCTGTCTTCGCACTGAGCTTACTCACTCATTTTAAGGAATATCTGAATAAAATAGACTGTTTGTTTGGGACCTTATCAGAAATTGAGAAATTTTTAACCGAGCAGATTCTCAAATCACGGTGGCAACCATAGCTCCAGAGCTGACCTCTATTTGAACTCTGTTACATGAAAAAGAAGTTGTTGTTTGAGGTGTCCTGTTTGTCTGTTTATCATATGAAATTCTTTCAAGTATTCATAATATACTGTTTCATTTCTGGATATGTATCAAAGTTCTACACCCAAATACTTTGTGAAATGATTAGCAGTAATTACATCCACATAATATTCTACGCCAAATGCTCCCTGCCTCACCATTACCTGTGTGATGACAGTAAATCTCATATGCATGCATACACAGGCAGGGAGCAGCACCAGCACCGTGGCCTTCTCAAAATTTCCGTGAGAATTTTCTAGTTTGTATTGTGATTCTCAGGATAATAGAAATAATTTTTTGACTAGCTCCAAAAACATAGTTTGATTATAGTAAAAAAAAAGCAAATATGTAAAACATGTCATTGAGTGTTTTATAAATATTTGTTTTATTGACAGGGAACAACAAATACTGTATGTCTGATCATATTTGACTCACTATATTCATACACTATCAGTGTTCCAAAAAAAAAAACAGTGCTCTGGACATAGAAAACTTTTATAGCTTTAACAACTAATTATTTTTCTTTTGAATTTGGCAAATACATACAAAAATATATATATACAGTATATATTGATGATGTCATATTTCAAAAGACACTGACCCCATGATATCGGTATCCTAAGATCAGAGACCACACAGACACAAAAAATAGAAAAAAAAAGGGTTAATGCCACTGATTTTTTAGATTTCCCAAATTCACTTTTATACTGTAGCATAGTATATTTTACATTTTAAAATGATCATTATTAATATCATACAATATTGAAAATTTGGAGTGAGACATTAAGACTACACAAGGCCCTTGCACTGTAACTTAATAGCACTATAATAGTTATGGGAATTTTATTGACTCAGTCTTTCCTCCTTGTGCAACACTTACAAGTGCATTCATTTTAGTGTTAATGAGAAGCCTCTTTCATTCAAGTCTTACAGTCTGACTTGAATTGTTCTTTCTGGATGTAAAACTATTTTAAATCATTTGATTAACATTCATATGGACTGCCTTACACAACATGTTGAGATGATGAAATGCTGGATTTAGAATAATGATTTATATTGAATGTGCATAAGCATTTTGAAAATAAAAGTGTTTGAGTGATTTTGAATACTTGTCAATGATACTGTTTCTTTAATTTTTTTAATGTTCCTTATGCTTCTCCAGCCTTCCTTCCATGATGAGAGAGTTTTTAGATGTTCCAGTGGAGGAAAGCCACTGGGGGGACATGAATACTCTTAGATAGAGTACACAAACTGTGTGCCACAAACCCACAGAAGCTGGAGCCTGTTTTTCATTATATCATCATTATAAGGGGTTGATTGACAATTAAATATATTATTAACAGACAGTGAGACAGAAGTCCAACCAATATGGTGAAAAAATAGGGTTATAAATTGGCTACACTGGTCAAGAGCAGCTTGAAAAGGAAATAAAATTCAAGCTTTAAGGTCTACATTTGCCTGTTGATGAATATGACCTTGCTATGTTTAAAAGTCAAGGGAGTGGATAAAGAAAATATCCTCATCAAGGCAACACAGAAAGTCCTCCACAAGCCCCCTATAGGATGAACATGCAGGGTCTGACCCAACTTTTACACTTAATGGGCTTAACTGGCATTTGGGAACTAAACTATAAGCATTGCTTTGATTGTCCTGCACAGACTCTATGGGCTGCAGAGCCAGTGAACAATAATCCACAGGTCTCTGTAGATACCGTGCTGTTTTCCTGAATGCTTCACCTTTCAGCTGAGTTAAGGTATTGAATTTAGCTTAGCTTTTAGTATAGCTTTAATATATAAGCCAACCAGAAGCAAAAAAGATATTCCAAACATTACCATTCACTGCTGTTTACATCACCATATGTTGTCCAACAGAATCTGGGGATTTGTAAAAATTGCTTGCTAAAAAGATGTCACAAAAATTAATTTCACATTTAAGATGATCACACTGTGAGACAAATTTCGATTGCAGAAACTAACATTCAAGTATGACATGACTGTACAAAATCCCTGAGGGTTTTTACTTAAATAAATAGATTCATTTATTACAAAACGATAAAAAAAAAACATACTGCAAATACTGTTATAGAATTTGTCTTTACATCCTACTTTTAGCTGGTTGCTGCCATGATACAAATCATCATGTACATGGTGTTACATCTCTAGCTGTCAAACAGATGAATCATAAGGAATATCGGTTTGGTCTAATGATCATTGTTAGGTAGGCTTACATATGATAAAGGTCCAAACATACATGCATCTGGAGACATTTGCTATTCGTTTCCTAGTGGATGCTGTCACCACTAGTATATCCATATGTCTGAATATAGCTTATACAAAAGGTAAAAAAAAAATTGTCTCAGTGAAAAATGAAACAAAACTTCCATGGTGTAATACTTTCAAACTAAGTGTCTCCGATGTGCTGGCTGATCATTTAAAACTGAAAAAACAAACAAAAAAAAAAACAAAAAACAAATGTGATGACATAAAATATCACTTTAAAGACAGGCATAAACTAATTTGTCACTGCAATTAAGTATCAGAGGAATGCAGGCACAACACTGGGTACATATTCACTGATAATACAGCAAAATAACTGGTACATTATTTTCAGTTATATTCATATTCATGGAAGCATCATTCAAGATACATGTCCATCTTTTTAAAAGGGAAAATACGTTCAAATGGCACTTATTGACAATTGTTATATATACTCATAGTAAAGTCTGTTGAGGGTATTTACAAAGTGTCCATGCCAGCAGGGCAGGTGTGGTGGGCGGTGTAATCCTCTCATGATGTCCTGGTCCGTAGAGAGCTCATCCTGAGCACAGTGAGCTCGGCAACATCTGCATCCTGCATCTCCACCTCTTGTTGGCAGCTTTCTCTGATTACATACACTACGAGACCCACACAGATGAAAATGAGGAGGACTATGCCTATAACCTGGGGTGCAAAGGAGTAAAGCAATGCTGTTTTAATTTGAATAGAAAAGATGTGAACTATATTAAAAGTCTATAAACAAAACTATAATTATGTATATTTATACATAGATTCTCTGCTTTTCACCCTGTGGTGTTAGCATTCCACTTATCCTACATAATCTTTTGTAAACTAAAAATGATTCTACTCACCTGAGAAAAAACAAACAGCTGCTGTGAGCGGAGCATTAGTTCTTGTGGGCTGACATCTCCCTCACTAATTGGCTCACACCACTTCTGCGGTGCTGCCTTGTCAACTAGTACAAATCTACCCTCCCAGTCTGTCATAGCACAAGCAAAGTATTGGCCATCGAGGAACAACAAAATCAGCCACACGATAGCAGGGACGAAGCTGGAGAGGGAAACAGTTTTCCTGCACCATGTATCACATCTGCATCCTTGAATGATCAGCATCAAGGTGAAGGCCATGACAGCAGGAATGATGAAGAATGCTGATGAAAACACTCCGTTCCATGTAGGGTTGCAAGGACACTCAAACTCCAGCTCCACAAGCTTCTCTAGTCCCATGAGGATAAAGCCAAAAGCCACATTTGATACCAGAGGACTGTTGCTAAGTTCATTTTTCAGCCTGGTAAGCCATTGTTGTCTACTTTCCATACTAGATTGACTGAAAAGTGAAGACAGTCGTTGTAAAAAGCCCAAATGAGGGTCCACCGTTGTGAACACATTGGACACAGCTAAGTGATGCGTAATTAACGCATTCAGGGGTAAGTTTTCCCCTCGGGCAAAATGCCACACTTCCACTCTGATTGGTTTTGAACAAAGGAGGGTGTGCCGTCTGCTCTGACATTTCTCTAGCTGATTGGTCTGTGTGAGGTTTCAGGTGGGGTTATATTTTAAATGTGGTATCTCATGTACAAACTGGAGGGAGGGCTGTAAAGTGGAGGGAAGTTTGTTCTGCATTTGAGCACAGGCTGACCATGAGCAAAAAAAAAAAACATGCTCCTGCTTCAGGCATTTGTTAAAAGAGCAAGGCTTTGTTATGGAAGAAATCAAGTTATAGGCTAACATTTATACTAAAACTAAACAAAAGGGTAAATGTAACAGTTAAAAACTGACTAACTTTAACTAAAGAAAGGCTTCTTAATTTACCTCTGAATCATGCATCTAATGCTCAGATATTTTGGGTGAAGTTGCTTCAATTGCCTGCAAATCAAAAATTTGCTGCATGCTGGCTCTCTTTTTCAGTTTGCCATAATTGACCACATGAGGTCGCCCATGTAACAGCACAGATTAGGGATTGAGAGGATTACAGGAGGCCATGTTAAACTCTCAAGGGGATGTGGTACATACAGCTTGAGAACATGCATGCTGCTGATGTGATGACATAATTTCTAAATGACCTCAGCGAGTTCAAAAGCATCAGCATAATCTCTTCACATTAAAACCTGACAAGAGAGAGTATTTAGGCGCTGCGAAATAGGCTTGGAAAGATGTGACTGGTGAAAACAGCGGCTGGGTTGCTTTCATTTCATCTCTTGCAAGTTTTTCAAATGTAAAATCGAGTATATAAGATTATGTGTCGTTTGCTCTGTTTAGTTCATGATACATCTGTCTAGTCCAGTGGTGATGGTGGACAACAGACACATTCATAATGAAAGAGATCTTGAATAGTGGCCAGAGTAGGCAATCATGTAGCTATTAATGTGGTTCATTAGATACTGCATGAACACGAACAGCATCCTTCATGAAAACGTCATGTAATACAAATAAAGCCGATCAGCGGACAAGGACAGGAGCGTGTGTAGCCACAGAATAACTGTCTGAAATCCAAAAATAATAAAAGAAAAAAACATACGTGTTATGTACAGTAGGCAATATGTGCACCCTACGTGAGTCGGTGCCGCGGTCATGAGCGCATAGGGTACGCGCAGCTTGTCGTTGCTGCCGCTGGTGTCCTACCAGCATCTGCTCCTGTTTTTGGAATTAAAAATAGACCGCTGCTGATAACAGACTGGTGTTTCGGCTACATCACTTCCCGTCGGAGTAATTTGTGCGTTACTTTCTTTTTAATTACCGAACCGTGACCGTGCGTGCGCAAATGCGCATCAGTCTGCGCATCTTTGAATCTTCGGAACTACAGTGTGGACAATCTCCCTGACATCCCAAGACCCCTCCTCCGCAATCCGACGAGGCTTCTTCACCGCCTATGGCCACACATCGGCATCCCTGAGCCGCTGGCCTCGTCCCAGACCTTTCGCTCATCACAGTCCTCTGAAGGTCTCTGAATCAGGGTTTTTTTTTTTTACAAATATTTTTGAGATCATCTTCGGCTGATTTTTTTAAGAACCCGGTGCTATGCAGGTCTCATCTCTCTAGTGCTTGTGATCAATACACGATCTCTCCTCCCACATTCGTCCGACCGAGACCCTGGTACTCTCATTGAGCCCCGACGATGCATCCTAACGCAGTGCTGACGGTGGTCCTTCTGGGGAACTTGATGCTGCCTTTCATCACGGCTCAAAACGGTAAGATGCCAGATGTGTCCATGGCATTATTGTGCACAGCGCATAGAGGGAAAGTGACTTGACGTGGGGGGATGCCTGAGCGAAATGTTGCTGAAGAGGATTTTGAGAATGTCTCCGTTAAAAGCACTACTATCTTTTCATGCATCTCGACATCAAGGCCAGAGTTAGACAGCCAACAAATATGATTCCATCACTGACCTGACAATCTGTCTTCAATGTAGCCAACTGTAAACTTAGAAACTACAGGAACACTCAGGGTGATATTGTAACATTTTTTTTGCAAGGTTACTTATTTTCAACTGAGTATATGTGTATGTAGAAGAGGACAAGTCAGGTCTTTTATTTGTAGATTTCCTGTAAAATAGACAATGACTGTTGGGGACAACACTGAGCTGTCTACCTTCATGGGATTAGTTGTGAGTATTTACATACAGTGTAGTAGCCTCTGGCTGCCAGTGCACAGTTTGTTTAGTCCAAGATGGTTGAGGGACAGTGTGTCACTCACTCAAGCAGGACCAACCTGCTCTGGATGTCGAGGAAGTCACCTATCATCAACACCAAATACAGGTTTTAAGACTCGGCCAGCGTGTTGTACTGTAAACACCAAACCCTCCTATATCACAGTTGTTGGGCCTGTGCATTTCTAGTTCCCTATTGTTGCTTATCACATTACCTTTGATACAAGCTTAAGGGGACTTTTCATTATTGCTCAGTTGGTTCAGTCTTCAACAATTGCAAAACATAATTCTTACATCCTTATTTCCATATCTGATTATTTGGTATGTTGGAGCACCAGATGTTTCCTTCATCCAAGTATTCAGAAATGAAAGGAAAGATTAAGAGCTACAAATGATATCAGTTTTTTTCAACATTTTTTGAATATTTCAAAAGTTTCCTATTAATCATAATAAAACTGTCATGATTTGGTTTAAGCAAATGTCAGTAACGTGTTGTTGGGTGTTCCAGGCTGTCTTCCTCTGATACAACATGTACTGACTTCAAATTCTGTTGAATCACATCAGCCAGAGGGGCACACAAATCAACAGTCCGCCATGAAATGAAAGTTGAACCACTTGAATGTTTTTTTTGTATTGAAAAAGAAAATCAATAGGCCCCTTTAGCAACCCTGACATGATTATAAAAAAAAAAGTTGACACTTTAATATGCAACTGGAATCAATCAATTTCATTTTTTGTTCTTAATATAATCATTACATAAACTTATATCACTTAGGAAGCATGGTCTCCCCAAAGGTCAAGGCCCCCGGGATTGAAAAATCAATGTCACTGACATGATCTAATCCCCCATTTACAAAAAAATAAGGGAGAAAATTACTTTGCGTACTCATAATTTTAGTGCTGAATGTACTCCTCTTCTTTCCAGTGGGATAATCGGACACCCACTATGCCAGACTTAATAAGAGTATTATGATGATAGGATGAGAAGGTTGTGAAAGACCTCAATCAAGCACTGTCCTACCTTTGAGGGATTTATTTTTTCTGAAATGAAAAATGTTCAAAATTATTTATGTCTTAACAACAAGACAACATTTTACATGATCACATAAGCTACATCTTCACATGACAAAAACCACCACAGCAGTTACATAACAAAAATGTTATGCCTTGAATTATTTCCTTTTTTTGTTGTTAACTAACTCAGAGGTACTTCAACGATGTGGAAGCACACAATGGGGTGTTTTCTGATCTTGCTATCTGGAAAATCAAATATTCAATAATCTCAAATAGTCTCCTTTGTTTGAACCCCAAGCAAAAGCATTCCAGGCAGTTCCTGTGGCCCACTTCATACCACAGAAAACACATGCACACACACATACAACCAAGGGTCAGTGGGAGGCAGACTGGTACCACTGTGGGCTTCATCTTTTTTTTATGTAGAAAATCTAAATTGACAGCTAATCTCCAGATGAATCTCATGCTCAGTAAATAGACTGTACATCAATTACAGGTTTGATCATAGTTGTAATAGGCTACAATTAGTGTTATTTTGATATTTGATATTTTGGCCATTGCATGCATCCAAAAGCCATTTCATTTATCTCTCACAGTTCAGATTAAGGGTAATCAGTGCATGGCTTCTTATGCAATGCTAGATTTTCCTGTGATAGTACAGAGTTCAGGCAGTGACGTGGGGAGAATAATAATTATAAGTGCATGAGATGTAATCACTGCATCTGGGAAGCAGAGGGAATTCACGCCATTATTATTTTCTCATGTTCAGGGAAAAGTAGGCCTACTATAGGTGGCCGGTTTCTGCGACAGATATTTGGAGGACTGTAAATAGCATCCGTCCATTCTGCCTCGTTTCTATTTTTACCATCGAGACACAGCACAGAGAACTGTGGCTTTAAGGTCCTTTTGTGAAAGTGAATCCATTAACTCTTAATGGACGGCCTCCTTGTGCACAACTGCATAGCCTTCTTAAGACTTGCTAGGTGGCTGTGAACTATTTAAGCTGATGTGAGCTTTATGTAAAGAAAATGAAGACTGTTGTGCAGGTGGCTGGGGCTGACCTGAAGAAGAGCTTTTCTGTCTTACATAATTTCCCCCTACGAACCATGTAGCATGCTCCAAGTGCTGACACTGTTGTTATATTATCACTGTCTGTGTGAATAATAGATACATTGTTTATTAGCCACACAGCCAATGCTGGTGGAATTTGTAGTAGCAGACAATTAATATTATCATGACAAAATAGATATAGTCAACATATAATCACTGAAACACAACCATGTACAGTTGGTGCACTGTAATGCATGTCAATAGTATGGGAGGAGGGAGCTTGAAGGAGGTGTTCAGTAATGATAACTAAGAGAAATAGATGCTTTTTTTCTGTGGCATAGACACCTTTATTAGACAACAGATAGACAGGAAATCATGGGAGAGAGGGGGGGTCACACATGCAGCAAAGAACCTTAGGCCGGGATTCAAACCGGGCNCCTTTATTAGACAACAGATAGACAGGAAATCATGGGAGAGAGAGGGGGTCACACATGCAGCAAAGAACCTTAGGCCGGGATTCAAACCGGGGTCGGCTGCGTTTGAGCAGAGCTCCATGTGGCATGTGCTGTAACCCCTAGATCACAACAAAAATAGTTGTTTGTGAAGTGTTTAGTCTTAGTGAGCAGTGACCTGTAGCGCCTCCCTGAGGGAAAGACTGGAAGAGGTGAGGAGCAGGATGTGAGGGGTCAGAGATGATCGTCTTTGCTCTTTTTTACAGTTCAGTGACTATGTAGAGATCCAGCCGAGGGAAATGGGTTGACTATGATTTTGGATGCCTTGTTGACAATCCGTTGTAGCATAATGACCTCATATTATTACTTGTTACATGTTAGGAATTAATTATTTATATTGTCTGTTTTGATGTAACTGATAAGAGCAACTAGCTTTGCAGCTGCTTATGACTGAGCCCAAAATACAAAGAGTTCAAAGACATAATGTAGTGAAGGCTGTGCGCACATGCACTACAATGTGTATGGCAAGTACAGTATACAGCTTTGTGTCTATATGTGGCCCTCTAGTTCTTTATGCCACTTATACCAAGAACTATTTTCAACAGAAGGCAACTCTGCATTTTGAAATCAGCATAAAATTCAATCAATAGTGCCATGTATACAATGCAGCAACTTGTTTCCTTTTATGCTCTGGACAATGGTACATTTGTGAGTGTGGAAAATATGCTGTCGGACTCAAGCCAGCTATTACACTGAGTCATGCTTGCCTACTGTGAAATCTGATATGGACTGCACTGATTAGGAGCAGCATCACACAGTATAAAGCACACTGCAGTCATATACTGATACACAACTGTAAAGAGGAGGACTGATTTAAAAAAAAAAAATAGTGATGTTCAGTAAAGGCTTTTGTTGCACATGCATTCTGTTTTTTTTTCAGCACCACCCCCGCTTCACATTCACACACTTAACACACATTCACAGCTGGAAGCTCCCCAATTTAGCCTCAGCCCTGCACTGCTGGTTCTTCTGCAGGAACAACTCAGGTTAAGCATGGTGCACAAGGGCAGCTCAGGGACAGAATACTGAAAGATATTACTTCCATTTCTACTAGGGCACATTTATCCCATTAGTCTGGGCATTTTAACTAGTGACATTGCAGACAGAAGACTGTTTTTCATACTGACAGCAGGCGCTCATACCATCTGATGTTCAGTATACTAAAGTCACTGAAGTTAAGAAATAATAAGCAGGAGACTGGGGAACAGCATTTTTCACTCTTGCAGAAATCAATTAGCAGTCAAACAGACTCTTCCGGAGGTGATGCTGTTCTAATTTAAGAATTATCGTGTTATTTTGACAATGGTAATCGGTGTCCCGTGACTTATAGCCTGTGCTGCTTGCGTTTTTACATCAAATCATTTGAATTCCCTTGTTTTGACCTCTGAAAGAGAAGTAGGAAGTGTTCACTGGTTGTGATTAGAGGCTAGGATTAGAGCATTTTTACCCTGCACAGGGGTTATTGGGATTTAAATCTCATTAAACTGTTGCCTCTCTTTTGTGATCTGAATGACAGACTCAAGTATTATCACTGAAATAGGAAATAGACGTCCCAATGCCTGCTTTTCTGGGAATTCAGCCAGCACATAACAGCAATATTTTATCAGAGTGACATTAAATAAGGTATATCAGTGATGTGATGAGTGAGGAAAACTGCAACCAATCTGCCATTAGTGTGTTCAGGGCCTTGTATACACAATCACAGCCTCTTTGACAGGGCACTAAATTCTGTCTGTATTCCTCCTACAAAGTGTATTCCAAGTGCAACTTTATGTATGAATTCATATAGTTGATAATGAATACAATAAGACATAGATATAAGAGTTTTCTACCACATGAGCAGTTTTAGCAGTCTTTAGTAAAGTAGTGGTATAAAAGCAATTCAGTATAAAACCAAATTAGTGTTTTAATTTAATGTCACATGGTAGTATATATTTCAACTTTGATAGAAATACCTGCCTGTAGTGACAGAAAATTGTGTTTGTCATTATGGCTGTGTAGAATTTCTACTGATGGTTTTGCATAGTAAAATGGTAGAATCTCAATAAATAGTTGGCTGCAAGATAAAACACATATGGATTTGTAGTTTACTGTGTGTACTGTTACATGGACACCACTAACATGGCACTTTAGAGTTGTTCTTTTTTTTTTTTGACAGATTAAGGAGAATGTCAAGATTTAGGATTTAGGCAGTTTGTTACTATCCTCAGTCAGGTAAAAAGTTGTGAGAGGGAAGGAAGCAGAAAAATCAAAACATGCCTATACCTGTATTGTGACAAATTATAAGGACACTATAGCTGATCTCTGACACTCACACAGGTGTTCCCATTTCAATTTTCTGACTGTGTAGGCGCCTGCAGGGTGTGCATCACTGAAAACTCTGACTCATCCCATTTTTTTGTTCTTGTCACTCCAGTTGTCACTTCACTCAAGTTGCACCTTTGTGATTTGAAGTCACAGGAGATTGGCAACACTCCTGGGACAAACTTTCACTCCGCCAAACTTTCACCCAAAAGGAGCTCTCAGTGATTGGCCTATACCTGGAAGTGACAAAGAAAAACAACCAATTTCCTCATCAAAAAAAGAATTTGAGATATAAGCAATAGTCCCAACTACAATTTATGGTCTTATACAAATAGTGTGTAAATATATATTATTGTACAATACAAGTACGACATAGATGCACCCTAAATCTGATAAATAGCAAATAGTATTCTGATCACTCAAAGTGCTTTACGCTGCATTTCAACATTCACTCATTCACACACACATTCATATATTGGCAGCAGAGGCTGCCATGCAAGATGCCCACCTTGTTGTCAGAGGATTTAATCTAATATTCATTCACACACAGCGACAGCACAGCCTTCAGGACCAATTTGGGGTTCAGTATCTTGCCCAAGGACACTTTGACAGGTGGACTTGAGAAGCCAGGGAACAAACTATCAATCTTGTGATTAGTGGATGACCCGCTCTACCTCCAGAGCCACAAAATACACATACACACACACACACACACACACACACACACACACACACACACACACACACTGCCTAGCATGTAACCAGTTCAGTTGCCCTTGGGGGTTTCCTACTCGCTGCATTGTGGGACTGTGGACGGGGATCCAGGTTGTAGGCAGGCTGCTGACTCACTCACAGGATGCATGGTGGTTGTGTGTGACTTGCTGTCAGTCCTCAGGGGAGTTCTCTCTTCTCTACCTACATGAGTATAGTATGTAGGTTGTAATGACTGTGACTTATACAGTATACAGGCTCAGAAAGAGCTTATCACAGAAAACTGCATGTTATTTTGCAGTATTATTGTGCACATGTCACATGGGAGTAAAATGAGCTGAAGCGTGTTAGTCAAATATGGTACTATGGAGGACTTCATTATTGTGTGCTGAATCATTTTTGTTAAACCATCCACTCATAAATGTTTGTCCTCCTCAGTTAGATTCCATACAAACCCCTGTAGCAACTACACCTCTGCACGCATTAAATTGTAGATCTTATAATCTTCTTTTGTGAATCTTGTATTTTGACCAACCACCATATCAATGTCTGTTTGGTTAGTATTATAGTTTGTGTTCATTATTTAAAGTGATATTTTCATTTAATATAACTCAAACCGAACCTTCCAGTCTACGTGTCATCATGTAGTCCTCCAGCATTCTGAATTTATCTTAGCTGTAAATATCACAAAGATCCACTTCTTTTTAGAATTTTCTACTATCTGCTATGGGAACGCATGTCCTGTGTTGATGTGTATATGTGTGAGTTCATGCCAACAACTGCCAGTGACTTCATGTGTGAATTCTCTTGCAGCCGTTGTTGCAGCTTATAGACACTGCTGTTCATTTTGTGAATGTTGAGGCATTACACAAACTACAGACAGTTGTATGAATATTAAATTGTAGTAACATGCATAGAAATACACATTTTTATAACACCTTTCTAGTCTAGCTGACCACTCAAAGCGCTTTACACAATGTGCCGACATTCAGTCATGTTCTTACACTGATGGCAGGGGCTATCATGCAAGGTACCCCACCTGCTTGTCAGGAGGAGTCCAATCATTCACAGACATCGACGGAAATTTGGGGTGCGCTATTTTGCCTGAGGACCTGTGTGCTGGGGAAGCAGGGGATTTTACTGCTGATGCTCTGATCAACCCACTCAGTCGCCCAAGTGACATATAGTTGAATGACTTAAAATATATTGTGTAAAGCAAGTAAAAATGTGAGAGGCTGCTGTTTTATGTGATTTTATATCATCTTTGCATTTGGACTTTCTGACAAAACGAGTTTGAAGACATAATATCTAGTTGCTCTGGAGTTGCAGATTGTCTTCAGAAAAAAAATACAATAAGTCATAATGTTAGTCATCTAAAAATGGCAGATGCCATTTAGCTTTTGTAGGAATTATGACCTAGAGCAATGGTGTGACTGAGATGATGTCTATACAAGTTAATAAATGTCCTCATTTGGTGATGGTGGGTGAGGATAACCCCACAGTGGTCTCATAGCATTGTCACATCATAAAACTTTATTTTAGCATTGATTTAGAATGATCTGGGAATACTGTCCTGTGACAGAGTAATAAAAAAAAAAAAAAACTGTGCCAGTGTCACTCTGGAGTACAAGGTCAAATAACATATTTGGTCATTTAGGACTTGCAAAATTCTGAAGAGCATTTTTTCCTTTAACATTTTACTTATATTTTCAGCTAAATAATACACAATACATAGACAAATTAATCAAAATAATTCTATTTGTCATGTTTGTTTCAGCTTTAAAAAAAACTACATAATTTCCCTTACCTTTTTCTCTCTTCAAATATCCATGTAAAATAAAATGGTAGCAAGACATGCTTACTAAATGCAACTAAGTGAAGATGAGATCATTATTCCTTTTTATTCTTCTTTTGCATTTGTTAAGACGCTGATTGGAACTAAAGTCAACATATTTGCCCTTCAGTCGAAAGATGTGTTGACAGCATTCCTGCTCATTTGCAGAAAGAATTCTGAACTCTATTCATCTTTCTTCTGTCACAAAGTTGCTGAGCTCTGTCCACCATCCGTAGTTCCATTCTTAGTCACTTATATCCCCGCACAGCTTTGAAATGAATGAGTGCAGGCTGCTTTTTGTTTTGTTTTCACCGCCAGTGTAAGCACCTTGCTTAAACAACACACAAATTGGGCTGTTCATTGGTTCATGTGCATCTTCTTCCACTGAGACTCCTGCAGACTGAATTTAAACAAGGCTCAGGTCTTCTCTTCCTTTTCCTGATTTTATTTGGCATCACCTTGGACATTTTACTTTTTTTTTTAAAAATCGTGACAATATGGTTGACAGNGTCTTCTCTTCCTTTTCCTGATTTTATTTGGCATCACCTTGGACATTTTACTTTTTTTTAAAAAATCGTGACAATATGGTTGACAATAGTTATCTATGCCATGTGCCAAGCCAGTTTACTGCCCTAGCCATAATCATAGTAAAGGATGTCACAGTAAATGTTCTGTCAAATTGAAATATTGTTTTAACAGTGTAGGCGGATAGGCTTGGATTCACCCTCTGGGATTATGTGGTGAGTTTGATGGGCCCAGATGTTTCTAGAGAAAAGAAACAAATGCTAATTACTCTGCATATCTCTAGGCATTGCGCATAGAAATACAAGTTGTAAGCACCTAATATCCACAGACACATCTCCTAGCAGGAAGACTGCATTTTTTTCTTTTTGCTAAATTCTCTTCACTATTTCTCTTTCCTATCAACCAATTTATTTTCATGTGGCTGGGAGTCATGAACTGATGTTGGGCAACAGACTTGTTACCATGGTGCTACTGTAAATAAAATCCACATATTGTCAAGTGTGTGGATTTTTTTTGGCCATACTTTGGCAGCCTGTTTGAGTCTATTGTACAGATCACATTGATCTCAAGCTTTGCAAACACTGTGTGGAACAAAAATGATTATATAAACCATAAAATCTTATTAATGGCATTTATGTTCACCTGACAGTTAAACTTTCAATAAGATGACTTAAATGTAACTTAATTGATTGTGGAGGTGAGATGAATACTGTAGCTGTGTGTACACTCGTTCCTCAGGCTTCTACAGGCTTATGTGTTCATGTACTTATGATACATTACTGATAGATCTAGGAGGGCCTGTAAGCTGTTGTATTTAGACACAACACAGTCTAACACTCAAGAGACTACAGGCTTTTTGTTCCCATTTCCTCTTCAACAATTCAGGCCAGAGTTGAGGCAGTGTTTTTTTCCTGATTTATTTAAGCACATCTGGCTTACAGCTGACAGGCTGCAGGGGCGGCAGAGAACAGTGTCTGTGGTCCAGGTGATTTGTCATTAGATGAGGTTCATTAGGGCTAGCAGTGTATTGTTGGGCTAACTACTGATGTGGAACAGGAGGATAAATCAGGCACAGACACAGAGTGGTACATTCAGAGTTGTGATTATAATGCATATTGATCCTATTTTATTATAAATTCCACTTCTATTCCGAAATGAACAGTGTTTCCTATTCCCAGTGTAGTATTCCAGAGATGTTAGAAAAACTGGGTTTGTTTGTCTAACAGTCAGTGACCTAAGTGCAAGTGGCATTACATATTATGAAAGTACAGTGTTTATTCAGGTTTATATGTGATAACTATGTAAACTTAATTTTGTTTTAAAATCAGCTATATACTATATATAACTGTTTAGGATTTAAAATGTCAGTCCTTTAGTGTTCGCAGAGAAGCTGGTTCAGTGACCCTTTTCTACTGTGACAGTAAGTCAATTTTGAAAAACTGCTTTTTAAGTCCTGTTTATCCAAAATGAAAGCTGGTTGACCTAATTTCTGGCATCACCGGCAATAGCTGATATGGATTAAGATAGATTAGGGTTATACATATGTA
>JANJYP010042372.1:0-12660 GCA_024605115.1 Rastrelliger brachysoma | reverse complement strand
TATATATATATATATATATATATATATATATATTTAACTTTATTCCCATTTAGCACATTTAATTTCTTCATATTGAATCATTTCTTACCCTTAACTTTCAATTTTAATGTTAAAGTAAGACATACTGTATATAGAACTGGTTTATGTGAAAGTACGTAGTTGCGGATGTAGTGTAGTAATTAGCTATGACTTCCAGTGTTTACCTTGTGAGCTCTGGCTGAGGCGCAGAGAGGCGCGAGTCAGGCGCGTGCTGCTGCGCCTGTGCGCGCTCTCGGAGGTTTCGGTGGGCTCCAGATCGGCGGAGAAATCTGAGTCCTCCGTCCCGTCTGAGCTGCTGCCTGCAGTCCTCTAGAAAACAATATTAACATCAACGTTAGGAGCAAAATACAACACTGTGCTTACAAAACGTTAACATTAGTTTAAAATAAATATATGAAAGTGAGTTTAGTGAAGACATGTATTATTTTTTTTTACCAGCGGAAAATCCAACAAAGATCCCATATTGAGGGGAGGAGCATCACCCCTTCCACATTTCCTTACGATAGACTTGTCAATAAATACTCCTAAATAAAAACACACCTAAAAGGCATCACCATGAACAAAGCCGGTTGTTTGTGTTAGCATGCCCGCTACAATTGTCACATAGGTATACGTTTGTTGTTTTTGCTTTGGACGCTGCTACCGGGAGCGTCTAAAACCTCAGTTTAAAAAAAGAAGAAAATAAAACAATGAATGAAAGAAAAAAAGACTGTAACTCATGAAATGTTCCTTAATGTTCCAACAAGATGTTAAGCTTTAAAAAAGAGCAACATTTGTCGAAATTGCATCCCAGCCAAACTGCCTGCTTCACGGAATGAAAGAGGGGCTTCTTCCTCCACCTCTATAGAGACCAAAATCCGGGGTGGGGGTGGGGTACAGGGGGCTCAAGTAGATAACATTACATTTGCATTTTAGGAATAGCATGTTGAGGGGGCCCTTTCATCTTTTCACATTATAAACCAAATGTGTTATAATATATACAATACAATATATAGGGCTAAGCGCTACATAAAGGTAAACTTGTTATTATTAAATATGTACATGTATTACTTCAATGTATTGTTTTACTACAGTGATATAATATTTCTCTTTTCATCAGCTTACAAGAATTGTTATTTTATGCTGATTTCACCTAACTTTAAATTTGGGAAGAAAACGTGATATGGAGTCTGTAAATAAATACATAAATAATTAAACAAATACGATAGCGATATGAGGAAAATCAATAAAAACAAATAAAAACGTACTTATAAAAAAGCGACTCCGTGAATCAAAACACATTTCAGCTATATATAGTCACAAAAAGTAGCAATTAGAAAAAAGGCTTTTTAATAATTAAAATAATACCATATATTACTGTTTATGCAACATAATAGGTCTAATGTTAACATTGCTCTAGCTACTTCTATTAATTATAATTCAACAGCACTAAAAAGACGCAATTTACTATGAAATTTAAAAAAAAAACAGACACTAGCGCACGTTAAGCGTATTTGACAAGTACACAACACGAACACACCGAGCACTCATTTGCATGCAGCCAATGAGCTTGCAGAGCAGGAGGGGTTTAAAAAAGCCCGACCAATGAGCGCAAGGCCTGTTCTGATCCTGTCCAATAGCAGCGTTGTTTTGGTGCGGACCCTTCGCTCCATCCTCGGACCCAAAGAACAGCCTGTTCCTTTTCAACCCGCTAACTTACAGCTGCCGTTAGGGACGACTACAGGGGTCAGCATCTCACTGTCCTACATCCAGCGGGCACAAATCTAATCAAGAAGTAGCAAAATTATGTTTTCTAATCCCCTCTTACTCAAAAGCACTCGATAAACAACAACACATTCTTGCAACTCAGCAATAAACATTAGCCAGCGCAGCAACTACACACAATGTTGTGTGATACAACCGACATTCACATTCAACGCACATCAAGAAAAACATTAACGTCATAATTTTAAACATTTCAGCACACAGGTGATCACAGTTTTATGCACATGCTTTTATTTTTACCTAACATCAGCTAACATTAGCCATGACGTTATGTTTGTGTGTTAGAGCTGCTCTCACGTCTGCCCATCGTCCGCTTACATTACCTTTCTCCGGGGCATGTTCGCAGATGTGACGGGGTGCTCCTCTCTGGTTATAAATCCACACTTCACGTGCAATTTTTTCCAAAGTTATTTATGAATTATATGAGCAACAAATCGCCAGTTTTTGGCATGAGCCAACTCAGCTAAAAAAAGGCGCATCAATTTCTCCGCACTTCCTCCAACAACTAGGTACGTCGATGAAATCCCTCCGTGGGGAAGATAGTAAACGATGTACCCACTGTGGCCATAACGTTCAGCTACATGAAGAGAGATGACAAACTTGTTAGTTTCATTACTTTCCTACAAAAGTAGCCTACTAATTAAGAGTACCAGCATATATTTGATGGGATAACGGTGCTTCTCCATTTTATGCTCAGTTTTGAGATATTCAAAACCACACCTTAGTGCGCTTGAGCCGCTGGTGTTACACCGCTTTTGGTGTCCCATAAGATTCTATGACCCACTGTGTTTAAGGAAGTACTTATACCTTTATTCGTGTAAAAGTACAAATGCCACAATATAAAACACTCCATTACAAGGGAAACCCCTACAATTAGAATACTACTTAAATAAAGAAAAAGAAAACAAGTGTGGTCAAAATTTAATTAGTTGTGCTGCACGTATATAATATTGCAGAATATGATAGGTAACCAAATACGGTGTAACACAGCAACTATCGCAACCTTTTTAAATAGTCGAAAAAGACTAGTTACCCATTAAACGTGTTTTACGAAAGGCACCATCTGCTAAAATCAATACATGTTTAAACCAAGTGTAATACATCACTAAAAATTGCTGTCGTGGTCATAAAAAAAAAAACCTTGATACGTTTTGTATTTAATTGCGTTATAGCAAACGAAGCTTTACAAACCGGATGTGAGCGGGAGTGAAGCCTCTTACTCTGTCGGTTTCTCCTCTCAATCAGTCAGTGGGAGGGAGAAGTGACGACCTAGCACGTTGCGTTTGACGTGCTGCGAGACTTCATTCACCTTCCTGCCAATCCGTTCTCCCTTTCCTTTCTTTCCAGTTGGCATCTTTACAAGTCTTACGGCCACAACCTTCGCACCCTGAACGCCACCCAGAAACAGGCACACAGCGCCGGGGAGATTTATTTTCTCTCTTGACTTGGAACTATAATGGCTGGTAACACCGCCAAGACAGTGCACGACATCTTTGTTAACATGGAGTACGGACCAACAGGAACTTTTAGCACTGCCACTGCACAGGTAACGAGTCTGATTCACTACAGAGAGATGCAACGGATTAGAATACACTGCTGATGATCAACAGACATGCTCCACTGCTATTATGATAGTAGTGCTATGGATATAGCATGTTCCTGTCAGACTCTTAGACCCATGTGAAGTTCATTAATAGTGAACTGCCTAACTCACAAGGCAAACATGTGACTTCCAGTATACAGTAATTCGTTAGGAAATGTCAGGGGTGAAAACTGACATACTTGCTCCCTGCAGATACTTAATATATGAATACGCATGTGTTAGAGTTCAGTTAGAATAAGCTGTCAATAAATAACTGTAAATATAGTTTAAAGTGTGAATGTAACTCATTTGAAGTATTGTTTACACTTCATCATTCTTTCCTATTTACTGTAAGATCTGTGTATTGAATTGATGATGTCACATGGTTGTAAAATCTGGCTATGCTACATTAAAAAAAAAACTTTATTTACCAATTACAATTTTTGTGCAAGTTTGCACAGTTAAGTAAAATGTAAATTCAAGTTTATACATGTTTGCAATACAAGTGTGGGAACTAGCTTTGCATCTCATGGCTACACAAAGTTAAAGTTTTCCTGATGGTGATCTATATGTGGTGTGTGTGTGTGTGTGTGTGTGTGTGTGTGTGTGTGTGTGTGTGTGTGTGTGTGTGTGTGTGTGTGTGTGTGTGTGTGTATAGACCGTGTCAACCGCAATCACTGGACTGTGAGGCGATTTGGGTGTAGCAGTCACGCTCTGTGTTGAAAAATGACTTGGTTCAACTATGGTTGATATTAAAGAGGCATAAAAATTGAACCTGTCAGACATCACAAACTGAGTCTTTTATAAGCTCAATTTCATCCATTCTAATAAATTCTAGAAAGTATTGAGAAACCATATCAGTATATTATTATATGCGGGAAGCTAGCTCATCCAGAAGTAGAAATAATCCTGAAAACCTGGAACTCTGCAGACGCTCCATTTAGTGAGCAGTTTTTCTATATGAGAATAGGGCCACTTCCTTTTAATACATCCACAATATAGACCCATGCCTATTTAAAGGAACGCTGTGGCGTGTTTGACCATTAGTAACGCTGTGGAGTAATGTTTCTACAAGCGGTTCCTGAGAACTTGGAGGGTGTCACGCTAGTCCACCTATCAACAGTTGGCTGTTGTAATGTTGTCGTAATGTAATTGTAATGATCTTATTTATAAAGATGGAACCACTGGGTGTGAAATGCCATTTGACACTTGACTATCTGCTTGAAAAGACCATTCTCCACTTCCAGACTAGCTAATCAATTCATTCCCATGTTGATGTTTAAACTCAATGTGAATATAATGTTAATATATCAGTGAGTCTTTATATCAATGCATATCAGAGCAGGTTTAGTTTGGGGTAGAGATGAGTCTAGTGATACACAGGGAAGGTCAGTCCTGTACTTTGGTCCTTTGTCTGTAAATAGTTGACGCACTGTGTCTCACCTCCCTGCCTTTTATCAGTCACTGTCCTTTATAGGTGGCGTCTCCCTGACCAATCAAATGTCAGCGTTTTGGGAATCCGTCGTGTATAGTTAAGAGTTTGGCCTCATGCAGAGTCCAGAACCGATGTTGATATTAACTGATTTAAAGACAGATTTCAGTTTAATGGAATGTCGTGTCTTGGCTCTCTTTTCTGTTCCGTCAGGCCTGGCTGGATCACCATTCCCGTTCTCTGGGTCTGTTCATCAACGGCAAGTTTGTCCGTCCTGCAGACAGACAGAGTTGCACCCTGGTGGACTCTAAAGGTAAAGATCTGCCCGAGCCAACACCGCTTTAGTAGCTTTTTGACAGTCTCATAAATCGAGCAAATGACATGAGCAAACTATTGTAGACGTGAAAAAGTCCGCTTTGTTCTCCAGGCGGGAATGTTTGCAGCATTGTATGCGCTGCGGAGGATGATATCTCCCAATGTGCCTCCTCCGCTGTCAACGGCTTCAAAGCATGGAGTAGCCAGACCTGCTACCAGAGGGCCAAAGTGCTACTCAAGTATTCCACTATCTCCTTTGTTGCATTCCATTCACCATTTTGTATCCAAGCACTGTTACAAAAAAAAAAAAAAAAAAGTTCAAAACCTGATACATGTTTGTCTTCGGTCGTCAGGTTGGTGAGTGTTCTCGGGCAACATGCTCAGTGCCTGTCGGAGCTGTGCGATCCGTGCCAGGCCTCCTGCTCGTCCTCCACCCTCATCAGGCTGTTGCAGTTCTACAGCGGCTGGGCTCAGCTCAGAGACACTCTCATCGCCAACTGGACGCCGTTGGGTGAGGGGGGGGGATACGTGGATGTTTTTATGCGTATGTGCAAATTTAGTTTAAGTACTTAGTTTGATTGTTTGTTTTTTTAAATTTTTCCAGGTGTGGTGGCGGTCGTCGTGTCCGATGACTGCTCGCTTCATTCCATCATGCTTAAAGTCCTGCCAGCGCTCGCCATGGGTAACAGAACCTCAGTACATCAAGAGTTTAGGTCGTGTTTCATGTGATTCTTGTTTAGAGTTGTTCTTACACTTCAGATTTACCTCCGTTTAGGCAACTCTGTCATCGTGGTCCCTGGTCGCAACACTTCCCCTCCAGCTCTTCTCTTGGCACAGCTTTTTACATCAGCCGGTCTTCCCGCCGGCGCCTTCAACGTTGTGACTAGTAGTGACATGACGCTTGGTGCCAAAGTGGCCCAGAACACTAGCATCAGCTACGTCACTTATAGCGGCAACAAGCAGGTGCGTACATGTGAGAGAAGTTAGCTTTCTAATCAGAATTATCAGAATTTCCTAAAGGATTCTAAGTGTGTCTTGTCTCTGTCTCTTAGGATGGATTGACGCTATGCAAGGCCACAGCAGGCATGGGCGTCCCAGTGTCTGTCTCCCCGTGCATTGGTGCCACGTGCCCCTTCATCATCTTCGAGACAGCCGATATCGACAGCGCCGTGGACGGAGTCATAGAGACTGCTTTTAAGAAGAAGAAAGAGGTAACTCGCTCACATCGCTTCCTACGATGTAGACGCTTTGAGTCGTCCATGAGTCTCACGGCATCAGCATCATTCAAGACGTCCTCCAGTTTAGTCCTACCCTCTTTGTTTATTTATTTTTTTCTTTCTCATCTCAGGTACACTGGGTGCTGTGCGTGCAGGAGAGCGTGTCAGACAGCGTCGTGGCCCGGCTCAGGCTGCGTATGGCGGGGATGAAGTGCGTGGCTCTACCCAGCGATGGAGACAGAGCCTTGGTGGAAGCTGCAGTACAGGAGGCTCAGCAGCAGGGAGCAACGGTTAGTCAGGAAAAAAAAAGTTGCTTGTATTTTAGTTGAAAATTACAGAAGCCCTAAAAGGCCATGCATATACATTTTAATTTCCATTTTAACGAGATAATTTTCCTCCGTTTTCTCGTTATAACGAGATAATTTCTCTCACTAGCGAGCCATCAAGTGACAAACATCTGTTGTAACATTAATTCATTCCTTGCAAAAACAGAAATAAACAAACAGAGAACACGGCTTAACATTACATGTTTAAGCACACAGTGATGTCAGCGTGGCATGTCTTAATTGTCATATTCATTCAAAACGGGGAGAGGAGATCATGTTATCACGAGAAAACGGAGGAAATAAAATGTATGTATGCATGGCCTTGTAGGGCTTCCATAGAAAATGAAGTGGATTTGAAATGTGTGTTTCTTTTCTTAATAAAGAATATCATCCAAGTAGAGGAGATTAATATATGTATTTACTTTTTAAAATAGTAATTTAGCCTGTAACCCATAACTTAATATGTATCAATCATCACTGAGTCGCTTCCTTACTGAATGATTAAGTTGTTTTCCTCTCCGTCTCTCCTCAAGTTGATTCAGTCCTGCGCTGCTCCGCCCTCAGGCACTCAGTACCCTCCCACAGTGCTCTGTGGAGCAGCCCCCTCCTCTCCATGTGTGGTCACCCCCTCCGCTGGACCACTGCTGCCCCTCTTGACCTTCAGAAGCAACACAGAGGCGGTGACTCTGGGTAAGAAGCCTCAAGAATTTGTCGTGATATATTATGTTTTATTATTGAATTTCTACTCGAGTTACAGTAGTGGTCTTTGTTCTGCACAGGAAACCACAGTCCCCATGGACAGGCAGCCTCCATCTGGACTGAAGACCTCACTCTGGCTTTGGAGACAGCTAAGAAGTAGATACACATGTTCACTTTCTGTTTTCAATCATTTAGGAATAGCTCAAAGATCTGAATTGACTTGTGGATGTATATTTGGTATCTGACAACTGTAGTAAGTCTTTCCTTGACTCATTGTCTTTGTCCTCTCTGCAGTCTGTCAGTTGGCTCAGTGTGGGTGAACTCTCACTCTGTGTCCGACCCCTGTCTGCCCGTCTCCGGTCACAAAGACAGTGGTACTTGCACCGATGGAGGACAAGAGGTTGGCTTTAGTAGCTTCTTATACAATTTACACAATGACAGAAAAATATATGGAGTCCCAAAACTGACAAAAAATAATGCACATGCACATATAGATGAAGATAAAACTCTTCTTCTGTCTTCTGTAAACTTCCAAGTAAACTTCCGGTGATGCTATGTGAGCATGTAGTTTTAACGTATGGATAAGTAGAATACTAATGATGATAATAATCGCAACAACACACTGCCACTGGCTGGGACAGTTGTATGACAAAAGCTTCATTTTTATTTTTATACTAATATTTAACCCATGTAACTAAATGTTGTTTATTAATATGTTTGATCATAATTTTTTGTCAGTGTTGTACCTCCATACACAGACATCATCTACCTCTGGCATAACTCAACCTTACCTTTAAGTGTAAGAATGTTGTACTGTTTATTGACCTCTTCTCTGCTTCTTTCCAGGGTCTGTACCAGTTCCTTCGTCCGTCCTCCTCTTCCTCTCCTCGTCTCCCTCACTCATCACCTGTCCCTATGGACTACACAAAGTTTGGAAGGGCAGCAACTCCGGCTATTATTCCTGACGATTCAGACTCTGCCAGGTGTGTTTCTTTATACTGTTTTTACTTAAAGCCATGATAATAAAGTGCTATATTACAAGACAATGTATAATGTATATAATGTTAAAAAAAATATCCATCACTCTTTCCAGTGCCCCTAAGCCCTACCTGCAGTTTGTGGCTGGTAAAGCATGTAAAGCAGACTCTGGCTGCAGCATGGCAGTGCAATCACCAGGGGGCAGCAAAGTCTTAGCCTACTGTCCAGATGGAGGCAGGAAAGATGTCCGGAACGCCGTGGAGGCTGCTATCAAAGTCCAGCCTGGGTGAGGGCATTGACACACCAAAACCCTAACATACACACACAAACGCGCAAATATTTATAGATTTGGTTGTCAGAGTGTGGCCGGAGCATGCGCATAAATGCTGTGCTTCTAAACAGATGTTTTCTTGTTGTGTGGTTTGGCAAAATATCACTAGAATACATGTTGTTGTTTTTTTTTTAAATAAAACTGATAAACAGAAGCAGACTGTAAAAAGTGATCTAAAATAATTAGCACTGATTTTGATCAGAATTAAAAACATGCACGCTCATTATCAAATTAAAACATAATTTAGAATCCTAGACAGAGCCTCAGACCTGTAGACAAGCTTTCAGAGACACATTTTTTGCAATCCACAAAGACGTCAGGGTTTCACAACGTAGTGATCTGTGTGTTTATTATCGGTCAAAGTCCAGCGTGATTTGGGAGCTGATGAAATACAAATGTTTGCGAAGTCATACACAGTAAATCAACAGGGTGTGATTATGAAATCCAATCAACCGGTTCTCTTCCTGTCACTCCAGGACAAAGTAATAAAATTACAGTACATGCTGTACTGGATTAACCACCATTCCCTTTTTTGGATCCCAACCAATATGATAACATTAAGTTTAATATGCCTAAAAAAAGAGAGAGAGCCTTGTTTTTAATGATTTTTCCTTCTAATGTTTGTTTGCCTTTCTCCTCTAGCTGGATGAAAAAGAGTTCATCTGCACGTGCTCAATCCCTCTACTCTCTGGCTAAAGGCCTGGAGGCAAAAAAGCGCGACCTCGCCGCGTCAATTAACGCCCAAACCAGCCTCTCATTGGAAGATGCTGATAAGGAGGTGGAGCTTAGCATTGCCAGGCTCAGTGATTTGGCGGCATACTGTGACAAAATACAAGGAGGAACTTTGGTGAGGCTTTTTTTTTAATATCATACACTTATATATTCTTAGATGTTTGAATATAAAATAAGATAGATTGGCTGCATCTGCTAATCTTTACCCTGTCCCTTCTCGTTCAGCCTATGCCACAGTCCGGCTCTGCTCTCTCCATCCCCGAAGCCCTGGGAGTGGTGGGAGTGGTCCTCCCCGATAAGACTCCCCTCCTTTCCATGGTAACAATTCTGGGAGCTGCCATCGCCGGTGGCAACGCTGTCATCATGGTCCCCAGCCAGAAGCATCCACTGCCGACCCTGGCATTCGTGCAGGTAGAGTTTGATGTAAAAGAGACCGTGAAACAAGTTAGTTCAGGGAGGAGGAGTGTGAAGGTGAAGATATCTAAACACTGCACACATGTTTAATATATTATGAGAATGGAATCTACCGCTGTGGTATAATTAGTACTCTCAATCAAACATGCAAGCACATATTCTTGGTAGCGTTGTCAGGTACACATGGAATCTTGCCAGAATTCATATCCAGCAAATTAATTTAAACAGAGCTGTCAGCAAATAGAAAAAATGGGTGTGAACTTATTACCTTGTTATTCACACTGGCTGATTTTATAAAAACGACAATGAAAAAAAAAAGGCAGCAAAATTTTTTTTTAACCTGAGAAACAATGGAAGTCACTTTTGGAATCAAGCAACCCTTATGCCAACAAGAGACAAGAAATAAGTTTAAAAATAAAAGCACGAGTTATGCCACATTGCCAAAAGATACCAAATGTCAAACAAACACCTGTAAAAAGTAAAAGTCAGCTTTGTGAAGGCTGTAATATTATGTATTTATATGTCTGGAACGGGCTTAAGTAATCTCGACATCTTTTCTCTTCTGCATCAGTCTGCGTTTGTGTGTGTTACTTATCTCTAAACACTCATTTCATCTCCCTAACCACTCCTTCTTTTCCTCTTCAGGTGCTGCAGTCTTCAGATTTGCCCGCAGGTTTGGTGAACATTATCACAGGAAGCAGAGACCAGCTGACTGTAGCTTTAGCCACACACAGCGTCATCAAGGCCATCTGGTACTGGGGCAGCAGTGAGGTGAGGACTAAAGACACATAGATCAGTATTGAAATAATGTCAGGGAGACAAAGAACATAGCTTCTTCCAAAAAGTATGATGGTACCATAAACTGACCATCTGAAGAAAAAAAAAATCCTGAAGAATATGCAAGTTTATTTCTCATAATTTTAAATGAGGAAAAGGGAAGTGAGTGTATGTGGATGCAAAGCGATTGATGTGTGATCAGAAACATGAAAAATAATGAATGCGTGGCCATCCTGTTCATAGCCTGTTTTGGTATGGGTGTCTATAATGCTAGGTTACACAAGCATCTCCTTATTGCTGAACTCAACTGAATAATGCATGGTCAACTTCTATAGGCTATATGATTTTTGAAGTTTTTTCACAAAAGATTACGGGTCAGTTTGATTTATATACAGCCCTAATATGCCTTCTTCATAGAGAGCTGAGACCTGTCAATAAAAATAGAAACTCATAATGATCCACTCACTTATTAAATTCTGTCTCTCTTGCTCTGTTTCCTGTTACAGGGTTGCCAGTACCTGCAGCACACGTGCACCAGCCCTCTGAAAACCCTGCGTCTGTTCTGCCAAAAGAACGACGAGGGGAGAGACTGGAGTCACCCGTCGCTCTTGGAAGAGACGTGGAGAAACTCAGTGCAGTGGAAGAGCGTGTGGATTCCTACTGCATAAGAAGAGACAGGGAGAACAAAAGAGTCTTAACTGCAACCTGTAGAATCTTTAAAAAAAAAAATTCAAACTGTAACGTAACCATGGGCAGAAACAGTACCCCCCTCCCCCAAAAAAAAAAAAAAAAATCTTGTAACTACCGCCACACTAATCCCACAGAGGATTTTTGTGGATGACTGAGCGACCATGCAGTATTTTTGATCAGAATTTAATCATCCGTGTAAGCTGAAACCTCCAAGACAGCAAGCAGCTATGACATAACAGGGCGTAACGTCTTACAATTTCCAAAATGAAAAATACAATAAAGTCTAGAGTGAAATGAAGTATAAGTACGAAATTAACACAATAATATATTAACGAATTAACCTAAAAAAAAAATAAAATAAAAAAGTGACAGAGAGAAATGGTCAGATTAGATCAGAGATTAAATCTATTAACGGATTTATTTTGAAAGGTTATGACAGGATACCAACAGAGACAGAGACTCAGTGGGTTGAAAAAAAATCCATAAAGCACTTAAACACATGAGAAAGTATTTTACTATAACTTAAACATGGAGTACNGGATACCAACAGAGACAGAGACTCAGTGGGTTGAAAAAAAATCCATAAAGCACTTAAAACACATGAGAACGTATTTTACTATTACTTAAACATGGAGTATTTACTTTGTTGAAGGTCATATGTTAGCATTGCCAATGTGTTAATTAACATGCATGAGGTAAAAAGGTGAATTTTTTTTTTTTTTTTTTTTACACAATTAAGTGGAATGTGACATGCAATCGAAATCAAAAGAGTTGACTTTCTACTACCTCTACTTCTACTTCTGCAATCCTGCTTTTTTTATGTTTAGTCATTATACACGTTTCTTTTTGTTGCAAGTATCTTGACTTTTAAGTTTCAGCTTTATTTCCAGGCACACTTAAATGTAACTGTAACTGACCCCTGGATAAGAAAGTATGACATCATCCATCACTGTTGGGTTCAAATATTTCAGGTGTAGTTTTAACAAAAGATGGATTATTCACTACAGATGCATCACTTTTTTTGTGTGTTTTGCAANAACAAAAGATGGATTATTCACTACAGATGCATCACTTTTTTTTGTGTGTTTTGTAATTTGATGCCTAAACTGCCTTAAAAGTTCTGTGAAAAAAAAAAAAAGATCAGCCCTGTCAATCAATTCAGTCTAATTATGTAAAAGTACTGTACATCTTTATTACTGTACAATTAGACTAGCTAGCTATACGTCACAAAAGTACATTTTACAGTTTGTGTGATACGAACATTCCCGTTGAAATCTTAATTTGTTTACCAAAGTCCATGTTCACATTGTGAAATTGTGTTTTTGAAATGTGTGTTTCCAGAGAACAACACTGTAGGTCTCACT
>JANJYP010042346.1:0-17131 GCA_024605115.1 Rastrelliger brachysoma | reverse complement strand
GGTATGATATGAGCTTACTGTATGCTGGCCTTAACACTATCCCTTCATCATGTCAGGGAAGGGATTTTGGCCAACCAATAGAGATGTCACCTGGACTCCTCCCAATGATTCATGTACTGCGTTTGTCACTGATCACTTATGCACAAGTATCTATGTTGGATATTACTGCATGCCATTCCATGTTTTTTTCCCTTTTCTTTATTTTGTTAATTACTTTATTAAATAATGCAATTTTCTGAAATAATGTGTAGACTCATCTATTATGACAGAGGCTGAAGTGCTGGGTCTTTTTTCTATTTGTTAACCAAAAAAAAAAAAAAAACAGTTATTGGAAATCAAGAGTATATTTTGCAAAAACATGTTTAATATTTTGCAAAGTTCTTGTTTTGCTTTACAGTATTTTTTAAAAATCCTGTGATATCATTGAGATATTCTTGAAGAGTGATGTTGCAGTTTGTTGCCTGTGTTGTCTATGTTTATTAGACTGCACACTTGTGAAATTATGTGATGATAATCAAAGCACACTGCCCACGCTCANAAAGAGGGCCCTTGTATCAGCTAGAGAACGTAATAGAATGGGATCAATTAGGTGGTGTGAATGTTGACTTTGACAATTCTTGTGTATCCACTTCTCTTCATAAAGATACATACACAAACCCACATCATTTGTTTTTGCTAACAGCCGAATGTGTCTCCATTTGAACAATCCTGATAGGAACACAGAGTCATCCTTTAAAAGTCCACATTGTTTATTGCACAACTATATGGAAAGTCATCAATGAACATTGCAAATTGAAAGCAGGCCCACTTAATCAAAAGTGCTGTAGCTTAAGCTTGTAAATGAGTGAAGGAATATATTGCCAAATAAGGCCCATTGGGACATGAACACTTTAAAACAGGAGAGTTTGCTTTTACTTCCAAAATAGCTAATGCTGATAAAATAGTATGACTAATGTATACACTATGTGAATGCAAAATGCCATCATTCATCTGCTGGCTATGATTTCTTTGAATTTAATTGTAGTCTATGCCTTTAATTGTCAACGGTGAAGTATCACACTAACTTTTCCTCTTTTGCTTAATTAGCCTATTGAATTTGTGTTTTCAACACTTGTTGCGAAATCTGGTGAAAGATTACTTGGAAAGAGTTTTGTAACCCAGTTGTTTGATTGTTTGAAATGTTAATGTGCCAAACCAAAATAGATACAGAAAGCATCAACTGAAACATTCACACACACAGACAAGTCATTCTTCACACCGTGTGGCATAAGTAATTTGAAGATGTCACTTTGAGCTCTGGGTAATAAAAAATGTTACAAAACTATCAGTTATGAATTTGGTTTTCAATGCATAACAAAAAAAAAACATAAAACAACCCCAACAAAACAAAAAAAATGGACATATGTCATGGGCATGTGTGAGAATTGTCAGTTCCCAGAGGTTTATGGTTAATGCAAAACTGCAGTGCACTCTAGTGTAGAATATCATTAACATCCTATCACTTTATCACTCGTCCTTTATGTGCTTAGAGGGAGAGGTGACATTGTACCATCCTCTTCGATTTCCATTTCCCTCTATGCAGTAGTATCTTCTGGATATAAGTACCTATTCACTGTGACACAGTTCCTAAGAAAAAGCATGCAATGTGTTATTAATATATGCAAGAACATCCCCAGGTATGAGGGGGTTATAGTGCCATTCAAGAAAGGAAATAAAACAAGATACGTGTATATAATTGTGAAAGGATCACACCATTTACCTCATTCACAATTAGATATATTTCCAATCATGCAATTTGTTTGTTGCACCATTATAAAATCTAAATGTGTAGCATTACTAGTACATACTATAAAGAGTCTGTTTAGCATTGTGTTTTGTTATAGTTACACCAAATTTAATTAAGGAGGCTGGGGTCCTTAAATATCTGCAGCAAACTCCTCTATACTTTATCTGCCAGTGTGTGTTTCACCTGTATCTAGTGAGTGAGATTTTACTGACAACTCATTGTATTCAACATCAACGTTCTAGTTAAGGACACTCATATACTTATCCAGGAGAGTTTATTTCCTTCTGAGAAAATGATTAATAATTAATTAAACGAGTTGTTTCCTGACTTTTTTTATCGGTAAGAAACAAACTGAAATGTTACATAGTGTTCTAGATATAACCACAGTTGCCCGGGGCAACCAATACTGTCAGACCTTTAAAATTTAAGAAATATTTTACAAGCCTTCAGCAAATGCACACACCACAGTCAGAAATTAATTTAATCTGGCACAACATCAGGTCCATTTTCCAAAACAAAGTCACTAATCCTCCTCCCTCAGGCTCCTTCAGCATGATGGTTTTACTGCTGGTATGTTTGACTCAGCCCTGGCCACTTTGGAAGTTTATTCGCTTCCAGCTGAGGTGCTGGGGGGAGTTTTAGAAATGAACAGGCTGAAGTAGGCCGCTGCAAAACAACCCCTACAGCCACTGAAGAGAGAGCTGCATGACTAAAAACACCCATTTAAACAGGTTTCATAATACGCTGATGTCATCAAATAGTTACAGAAAAGTGTGGCAACAACTGTTATAAGTATTTTTTTCAAAACCAAAACATAATATTCATAATTTTTCTTGTACCGCTCCTCTCTCATCACTGTTTTCTGTTTTGTCCTTCCATGTTTTTCTTCTTTTTAAGTGCTTTATTAAGTAATGCTCTATTTTGCAAAAAAAATGCTAAAGACATACAACATTTTGTGAGATATTGTATGTTTATTTGTTATCAATAGTAATATGAGACGGTTGATAGTGTTAGGGTTAGTGTTGATCTCCAGATCTAACTCTTGATAAAGAATGTGGAGAGTGAATGTGAATTCCTAAAATGTTATATTATCTAATCAAGCAAGCCCCAACAAACAGAACATCCAATCTGCAGCAGGTTCAATATTTATTTACTGTGGTAAGTAAACAATTTGTAAGCTAGGTAAGATTTGTTGTGGGGTTGATGGTGAGGCGGGGGGAAGAATCCAGCCTTTTCTTAACATCATGGAGATAGCTCTACTATATTATTCTCACCTGAAAAAGAAAGAAAGAAATATTACTATGGGCATATATTCCAAAATATTTTCAAAATTAAATGACACTTGGAAAAAAAGCCACACTTAAAAATAGGTATGTATGAATAAATAAATGAAGTAGGCTATTCTACAATTCTACAGAAACATGTTTTTCTCATTGGCTGATTGGATGTTACTGTTTTGTTCAGCAGGCTGATTATTTGCGGTCCCAAATTTCTGGCGAAGAGAATTCAGCGTCTCAGAAGGAATCTGGCTTGAGATGGACTCCAGGTATGTCAGCACATAGTGGTCTGCATCGGTCAACACAAATCGGTGACCGAAAACTAAAGAAAGACAGAGGGGAGAAAGAGGTAAATTATTATAATGTCAACAGCTACATTTATTTATAGAGACGTATATACTGTATTGTACTGTAGCATCATGAACTACATTATGAATTTGGTGCCAGCAAAGGTACCAGTAAATATTCCACACACAATAACACAATGATGAGTATAGACCTTTAAAGTAAATGAAACCCTCACCCTCTACAGTAGCTCCAATAGCAAAGTCTGCAGGTGAGTAGAACTGAGGATGTTCCACAGTAGAGCCTGGTTTATGGATGCATGTCTTTTCCAGGAATTTGCCACCTAGGACACCAGAGTTGCGGGTGGGCCGTTCAAAAATACTCATCATGTCATTGGACAGGAAGTAGGACATAATAAAACGTCGACCCTGGTCTGCAGGAATGTGGGAATCCTAGGATGTTGGTAACAATGGGACAAGATGAGCTGCTGGAACTGCATACAACCAACAAAAGATTACTGGTACTGGTATTCATATAGATGGTAATGTCAAATCAGAACTACACACACACACTCCTAAATGCCTTACCAGCCTGGCACTGTAACGCAACACTTTGTGGTCATTCTCCAACATCTTTATCACGTTCTTTTTGGGAGGCTTGGGAACTAGAGATAAACAATTTTGGAGAGAGTCTTCAAGTGAACCAAAGCCATTGTACGGTGGAACCTCCTGTAAATATGATCAACATGGACAGAAGGTAAAAGATGAGAAAAAGGAATTATCTACAGCAACACAGAGGCAATGCAAGTTATATAGAACACTGTACACTTCAATTACTGACCTTCTTCTTGCCTTTAAGCATGCTGACCTTCTTTGGTACCTCTGTGGGTTTCATTGTAATATCAGGGTAGTTCTTCTGGTAATATTCTTTAGTGAAGCCATCACAGTCACATAACAAGAAGCAACGTCCCAAAAGCTTCATGTTTTGACCAACCTGGAAGTCTTTGGGGGAATAAAATTCATCCACTTCCTCCTTTGAAACCTCCAGCACACAGGTGGGAAAGGTCTCTTAAAAGAAATAAGAAATCTAGCAGTTAATTTAGAAAATGCAACCCTATGATAATTTTGTCACAGTATTTATTGTTCCCTATTTGCTGACTTATATTTAAATCTCTTTTGACTAACGCTCCTACTGTTTGTGTCTTTTTGTGTATATTATACATTATATTATATACCATAATATTGCATCTCACCACACTTGATTTTCTTGGGAAGCTTCTGTCTGCGCATCAGGATGGGGAAGGGATCTCGGCCACTGTTTGCTTCATGGACCTCTCTGATCTCCACTGTGTCATCCACCAGGTAGTACTGGATGGTAACAGGTCTGGTCTCACCATAAAGAGAGTCAGAGTCGTCCCACAGAGCAAAGAAACGCAGCACCTAATCAAGAAAACATGCCAGCACTTAATCAACAATGAGACTTTTTATTGACATTAAATGATGACTTATTCAAAAGTAAAGTAGTTAAGAGCAAAACCTTTTTGTTTAAAAGCTGAATATGGCTCAGGGAATTTCCTTTACCTTGCGGTCCATGGTCAGAAACTGGTGCATGCGGTCGAATTCAGAGGGTGTTGTGAAGGAAGGCTGAGAAGTTTTGCGATGTTTGCTGTAAGGATCCAATGGCATTGGCTCAGGTTCATTCAGAACTATGCCCTCACTTTCCAAAAATTCCTGTATACAATGAATAATAGACAAAGAAAGATGACATATTTACATCAACACAGAGAGACAAATGAAAGATACTCTTAAAACGCAGAAAAGAGACTGCATACCTTTGTATAAACATCGCACTGTGTGATGTGGTACTTGACCCCATACACCTTCAGGTCCATACCAAGGTTGAGGTCTTTCCATTGGTAATGGTCGCCACGCTCATTCTTGGGCAGACGCTGGCGTTTGAGCCGCTTTCCCTGTGGTATCCCAGAATTCTCCACTGTGGGTTCAATGATGCACATGCTATCATCCTCAAGGTAATAGTAAATGACCACAGGGCGCACACGGTACTCCTCCTCTGGGGAAAATAGAATACCCTCCACAAAGTATGCATAAAAGCGCAGCACCTATAAACCAAGAGGGTGGAGAAACAACACACAAATATGGAATAAACTGGACAGTGACAAGAATCTTCAAATACTACTCTCCTATAATTTGAGATGTTAGTGTACCTTTTTGTCAAGGGCCACATGAGCTGGAATGAAGTCTTCATATTGGCTGGGGCCAAAAGGGTTATAACTAACATCTGGTGTCTCAAAGGACAACTCATTGAACTGCTGCTGGATCAACTCCTCAGATACCAGAGGCTCGTGCCCAATCCCTACAGTGGGGCGTCGGGGCAGAGCATAACCATTCCTGTAGTCCAGTGTCTGGGATAAATGGAAGGCAGATTTCTGCAAAAAGAAATCATAGAAGAATAAATCAACTTCAGATAAATGCAATATAAATATTATGTAGGATGAAATATTGTAGTAGGTGTGGACAGATTAATAGTAACCAAACACTAATTATTTCAAAATATTTGTTATGAACACCTCGACGGAGAATTTCCTCAAATAGATTTAATTGAAAATAATNACTTCAGATAAATGCAATATAAATATTATGTAGGATGAAATACTGTAGTAGGTGTGGACAGATTAATAGTAACCAAACACTAATTATTTCAAAATGTTTGTTACAAACACCTCGACGGAGAATTTCCTCAAATAGATTTAATTGAAAATAATTTGTTCCTTTGCTGTTGCAGACCACCAATATTTTCGATCAGACTACTAGTAGAGACTCAGTTACTTGACGTAAAAACTAGGGGAATGCAACCATATTGCACATTATCTAAAAAAAAAAATGTAAGGAAAATGTCAAAGCCTGATTACGTAATTTACGTACACTTCACTCTTTCGTTACCTACCGTTACATCCTGGAAAGTGTATCCTGGTAAAAACGGTAACCCGTGGCTGTTCCAGTTGTAAGACATTTTTGACGAATATCTGGATGTCAAATAAGACAATTATTTTTGGTCAACTTGTGGAGTATAGTGTTGTTAGCGTGTGAGGCTACACAACACAGCCCCACTCAGCTAAAGTTTGTGGTATCCATGGCAACGGCACGACGGCAACTAGAGTTAAAAAAGTAAACAAATAATTTTTGAAAAGTATTACAAGAATTTTTTTACGTGAATAACCAAAGGAATAAAAAAAAAAAACACTGATTAAAAATAGTATTGACAAAAAAAAAAATCTACACATATGCCTACTTTGTATTACTTTGTTTTTAACCAGTAAAATTCTCCATAGCGACCAGTCTATACTGACAGCTTAAGCAGTCATGATTGATTTGCCATAGTCATAAATACCTTCATCGTCGTTAGTTGACCTTTTATTCATTCAATGTATGTAATGTATAAAACGGAAGGGTCCAAACTTACCAGAAGGGGGCGAGAGACACTCATAATACTGAGTTTGTAATGACCATTCTCTCCGGTATGTTTTCAGCACAGATGTAAAACTATTAGAGCAGAACAAACCTTTAAGAACAAACTGATTGACAAAGAAATGAAAAAATAGAATGATAGAACAAATCATCTGTCAGATATGAAGTACCAGTCAGTAGGATTGATGTTAATACAAGCACTGCGCAAAACATATTTAAGAATAGTCACAAGATTTAAGAAATCAGAAGACAGGTTATTTTTGAACACAGTTTATTCCAAGCACAGGAGTCATATTTTGGTCTGACATCACCAGCTATTGGCACATTTTTAATCCCATTCAAATTTAAGCAAAAGTAAAAACTGTCCTCATAAAAACTATATAGAGAGGCAGTCTTCATGTGGATGACCCTAATATGTCCTGTGTACTCTCAATTAAACTCTCAGTCAGGAAAATACCAAGCTTTTTTTTTTTTTTTTTAAATGAAAACTATAATAATTTCTATGCTTGAATCCAGGGCAGCGCAAACAGAACTGGATTTAAAATAGCTTATATTATTAAACTGGCAACATGATTTAAGAGACGCAGTTTGCATGTCCACTGTGAACCTTTTCTTGCAGTGCTGGTTCCTTCTCCAGATGGCTATGATGAGCAGTGATTACCATAAACATCTGTTTAGCACTGTCATCTTTTTAAACAAAAAAAAAAAAAAAGAAGGGCACAGAGGACACAGGACCTGAAGCTCCTACAGTTTTCTGTGAGGGAAACTTGACTACTAGCTAGGATCACAAGAATCCTCTGTGGCTGATTAACTGGTACACAACTAGCATGATCTGGTTACATTTACATCTGGTGAGGAAGGAAGTGCAATATTTGATAGAGACATTCAGATTTTAGACTTTAGCATAGAAACAGTCATGAAAAAGGTGAATACACACATGATTAGATAAATTTAAAGTTTCCAATCAATAAATCATTGGACCAGTTATTGACTTATACACCAGCTGCACTCGACAACAGTGACTTAGTAGCTTGAAAAGGCACTGCACTGTGAATTAAACATACTGTATCAAAAATAAGGTTAAATCGCTAATCCTCTTTGAGGCTCTTTATATGATATTTCTAATTCCTTTCTTTAAATGCTGACATACGTATCTGTTTAAATGGGCTGATCCCCTTCTTAGGAAGCAAATACATCAACCAAACATGGAAACACTAGGATTGCATCCCTGAGGCGCCAGACAACCTTCGCCAAGTATAAAAATATCTCATAATAAACCATACTTGAGAACAAAAAAATACACAACATCAATAAACTATTAAATATTATAAAATAGATTTCATAAGAGTTGAGATGAATTCCCAAAAAAATATCTTTTGGTTTTATAAAGTTCAAAAGGCAGCATGGTTATCCACTGTGGAAAGATTGTCTAACATTGTCCCACTGTCTAGCACACTTTTTTCTGCTGCCCCTCTTTTAAAGTCTCCACTTGAATACTGGAGGGTACTGAGCATAAAGCTCCAAGTGTCACAGCTGCATCGCACTCTGTATAAAACAGACCCATGAGAGGCCTTGGTCCTTCAGTCACCATGTAGTCTCTACAGGCCTATATGTGTCTAAGGCAGCTAACCCATAAATCCCCACTTCAAAAAGGCCTGCTGAGGTCACTGGCAAGGCAGTGTAGCTTTTCACCCCTTGTTTCCGGCAGTAAGAGCCAGCTTAGAGGTGAGCTTACCATGCAGAGGAGAGCTTATTCTCTTACTGAATGGGGTATGATACCCAGAGGAATATGCAAACTAGCATAGGGGGAAGGCTTTCTTCTGCAACACCTTCTACTGTTCTCATCAGAGTGGTCCACAGTTGCTGGTGCATAAAGCTTCACTAGAGAGTAGTCTCTTGCTCCTTCCACACCAAGTGCGTCCTATATTTTGTTCAAGTTAAGTAAGCGCTCAACCAATAGCTCTCAGTAATACCGATTGAGACTCCGTGTCCCAGGGATGTCAGGTTGCCCGTTCATCCAGATCTCTCGGATGATTCTCTCCCTCTCCTCAAGCCTTTGCGCTCTTTCTAGCTCTTCTGCTGACGTGAACACGTTCATGTTAAGTGTGCGTTCGAAACGCCGGTGCCGCCGCGCTGACAGGTCCGAGGTGGTGTCCCAATCTGAGTCCGAGTCACTGGAATCAGAGGATGAGTCAGTGGGGCGCATTCGTTTCTTGGCAGGAGGCCGCTGGCGGGGCTGGCAGTCAGTGCGACAGGAGATCTGGACCACCAGGGCGAAGAGCGTGAGGAATAGGCCCAAACACACTCCACAGACAAAGAAGAGTGCTGCCCTCTCTGGGTGGTCTGTTATGGGGGAGAAAGATGGAGGAAAATTGAGTTGATTTCTTCCAGAAAACATGTCAAACATTTATTTGAACCTTTATAACTGATGTTGGGTCTCCTAAAGCCTTCTGAACAAAAATCATTTTGCTCTGACTTGACCCTTCTCTGTTATAAAATATTTCACTTGATGGCTTGCACACTTTAATGAACATTAGCGGCAGACCTACAACTCATATGACTCACTTCTTTGGCTCGAAACTTTGGCTTGGTCATAATGTCTGTACTTTTACAGTACTTTTCCTTACCCTTGTCCTCAGAAATGCATCTCTGCAAGTATAGTGGATAGGTTCTGGTTTACCTCCTCTTTGACTAATCTATTAATTGGTTGGTCTCTAAAATGTCAGAAAAGATCAATCACTGTTTCCCAAAAACCAACATAATACCTCAAATGTCTTGTTTCATTCTGACCAACAGTCTACATCCTAAATATATTCAGTTTACTACCAGAAAGGACTTTATGAAACTGGAACCAGAAAATTCTTTTTTTTCCTGAAAAAAAATCTCAAAATTATTAATTTATTACCAAAGTAGTTAATGTATTAATTTATTTTCTGTCACTCAACTAATCAATTAATTGCACATAGAAAGTCATTTCTAGTCAACATTTTATGTTCAAAGCTGGCTAAGTGGAGCAGACACCATAGCTTATATACAGTGCATGGCAAGCAGGTTTATTTGACTGTATGAGCTATGCATTTCATTATGTTTCAACTGCTCATTTGAGACACAGAGTGGGCGGTAAAAAACAGGAAATAGTCAAACCTCCAGCACATATTTAAGCAGCTGGCTGGTGCAGGTGACTGAGTGTATGTGTACCTGTTATCTCCACTGAACATCTGCATTCCTGAGGCCCACATTTACTCATTTCCTTGTCCCAGGAAAAAGGGAAATGGGACTCACATACAGAAACCATGGACTTCCAATCTCATACTGGTCTAGATGTAATCTTGAGCTGCTTCCAATGAGGTCAGAGCTCAGCTTAACGTCTTACTTGCCACCTGAGTTACGTGATGGGATGCCATACAAGATTATATAAATGTTGCTCTACCTGATATGTAGGTGTAGGCTGCCAGCGCATTGCTGATGAGGGCCATGTTAGGGCTAGAGGTGGAATTAAAGATGGGATTCATGGCCGGGGGTGGAAGAGGATGTTCTCCTCCTCCTCTTTCAGTTTCTGCAGACTTCTCCTCGTTAGGGTTTGTCTCCCTGATCCGCTTCCTATCTGCAAAAGAAGATACAACAGGAAAACAGGCTTTAATCAGACTCTACCATAAAAGGAAAGTGGATACTTCATTCCGCATATGAATTCGTTTTTCAGACACAGATGTTTAAGAAAAGTTTCACTGGTTTCATGAGCACATTTACAGTCAGATCCTGACGCAGTAGTTGGGTCATTTACTATAAAAGTGAGTGTGTTGTCTCTGAGGAACTGTGACTACAGCATTTAGTTATCCACAGTGTGTCAAGTGGTTTTTGATTTTCAGAGATAGGTTGCTGTAAAAAGATGCATCACGCATACAGACACACATGCTCAGCAAGACTTGTGTGATTCAGAAGGCAATACTACATCTGCTTCTGTCAAATTCATTCTGACTCAGGTCATTAAGAAAGGAGCCACATGGGAAAAGTTTGTTCTTTGGCAGCATTTCAAAAGCTCCCTCAAAATCTCAGAAAAGGATCTATTTATAGATGGGAACAACGGTTTCTTCCTCTGGATTTTCAGCACAGCACAACTACTTTCAGTGTTTACATGCTGGCTCACATTGTGTATGCAGGACTTGAGGAGTTGAGATGAAAGAACAGCGGAGCACAGAATGATTTCAATACTTTAACTCATGAAGAACATTAATTTTCTGAACATATTCAGGTTTAGTTAGCTAGCCTGATGCAGTTGTTTAAGTGGAATGGTGTACCAAAAAAAAAAAACCTGTAACCTGTAAGATAAAATAAATAGGAGCTATCAGTTTAGTGAGATTTACAGCCCCGCGTGTGTGTGTGTGTGTGTAATTATGTTTACGTGTTTGATTGTGTTTTGGTCATTGCAGATAGGCATGGTTTGGTGAACTGTCACACACACCAATGACCTCTAATTGCATAGTCTCCAAGGTGTGTCAGGCTCTCTTTATCTGATAAATGCAGTTTAGACTGGAATTACTCACTGAGGAGGTAAATGGTTCCACCTGGACCCACTGCTGTGGCAGAACTAACATCCAACCAAAAAGACACACCACAATCCCTCTTTCACACATAAAAATAGCTGGTCAAATCATCAATAGAAAAACTATAGGGAAACCATAATCCAAAATTGTTATGATTGCATTTGTTTGTTTAACTCATGATAAGTCTGTGGAGTTTTAACAACATTACTGATTCTGTGTCGGCACTCTTTCCTCTAGTGATATATTTATTTATTTATTTAATAAATAAATATAGTGATGTACACTATCTTGTGTTTTCAGCATCAGCAACAGAGGTGTGTTTAGAATAGACATAAGAGGAACTGGGTAGTTATATCATCGTGGCTGAAAAACCCCAAACAAAACTGGACTTTACGGAAAGAAAATTCCAAGAAAAACACATCACAGTGGCCAAATGATCTTGGGGAATTGCAGAGCAAAAACACCCAAAGATGGAGACAGTCAAAAAAAAAGTCAGACTCCTGTGGTTTACATATTTAACCTCTGTGGGTTCATTTCTACAAAATGATCTTGTGCTGGCAAGCAGGATTCAGATCCACATTTCAAATTCTACTCAAGATCGAAAAAGATTTCTGTGTACTTGAGGCATAAATATGAGAATGGTATTGATATTCTCAGCAAGCAGAAAGTAGAAAAATCACATGTCAGTTTCTCAGTTTCTTTGTCCAGTAAAACATGACAAATTAAGCCATCATGATGTGTATTTACAGTGAAACATGCTCCACTATTATATTCCTCCTTCACCATACTTATCATCCCCTATCTCTGCAGCAGAGATGGAAACAGGTTTTTCCAGATGAGCTGCAAGTGGAGTGTTTGAAGTCGGCACAAGTGAAGCCAATCATGCGTTAGGAACTGTCAGCACTACAGAACACATCCCCTCGTCTTCTCCTTCTCTTCACTCCTCATTCACTCACTCTATCCTCCTAATCAGTACAGTGCCGGTAGCTGAGCAGAGTAATTAGTGTGCTGGATGCAGGCCACCATGCCTTATGAATACAGCTTTGTTTAAGTTTCCTCCCTCACTGGCATCTCCTCTTTTTCATTCTTTCATTTCATTGTTCTTGCTCTGTATTCTTCCTCTTTCTCCCGTCTCTCTCTGGGAGTTTGACTTCATAACCGACTGATTTAGACTATGTGGTTACATATAAGACTAACCATTGGATCTTGGAAAGCAGTATCTTTTAGACCAATGATCATAAATGCTCCAAAGTAGTGGCTCAGTTTGAATACATATGGAAACAGTTGAACCCATGTGACTTTAAATATACATACATTTATGCCCTGGCTTGAGACCTGAATTACTGTTTCTCTTGATGCCTGGGAGGCCTTGAGACTGTTTAGTGTTAACTGCTCTCTATGGAACTTGTGTTTTGTAAGTTTGTGTGTATGTGTATGTGTATGTGTATGAGAGAGAGAGTGACTGAGTGTATTTGCAGGTATCTGTATGCCATTTTGCTCACCTGGAACAGTGTCAGGGCTTTTGATGGAGGTCCCCTCAGGAGGGCTGTCTCCCACTATGTTGGGGTCATGGGCACTGGATGGTGGGGCGTACACCGGTGGTCTCGGATTCTGATCCTGGAGCAACTTCTTTGGAACTTCAAAGAGAAGGATGTAGGTGGAGCAAGGGAGGGGAAATCAAAGAGAAGACAAGCAGAGGGATATTAGATGATGTCAAATTTGACAAAAAGACATATAGCATTCCTTTACACTTCAGTTCTGCACAAAAGCCTAACCTAAAATATTGATTATAGTTAATATAATCTGCTGATATTGGTTTACCATAAATATATTGGTATGAGCAGTGCATTTTAATATTTAAAAAAGGAGTGAAACTACCACACTGTTTGCTTAAAATACATTTAAAACCTGCAAAGGCTGGATTTTCAGCATTTTTTGCTGAAAATTTGATGTTGTAATCAAAAATCAATATTTTGCAGAAATGCTTTTAAACTGATCAAATGACTAATCACAGCCACTGTATTCTGGATTACGGCTTCATTATATGTTTCAAGACTTCTCTTCTATAAAGTTAGATTAAATCTCCTTGATTAATTTGTTTAAGAAATGTATTCTCAGTGGGAGGGCTTCTTCTGCCTTCACTGTATAAAGCTTTAAAAAGGAGTCTAAAAACTATGCTGATGGAGTCATATTTATCCCACACATTTAATTTTGGCAAACATGTAAAGTAAATATAAAGTAAAAACACTTGAACTAAGAGCATGTCATGATGAGAAAATAAGGAGCTATGAATGGGACAATGATAGAAAACATGGTTGTGATTCACACACTCCTCATGACCTTGCACTCTGATTCCCGAAATTCCCCCTCCCCCCATCCTTACTCCTCCACATCCCCCAACCTCACAGTGTCCTGTGAGTCAGGGTGTCTGCACTCTTTCCCCCAGATGCAAACCCACATTGCAGTGGGCTATACATTCTTGCCCGCTCTCATGTGGTTTTTGGAGGCCGGGCCATGCTCCGGTCATCATGTTTGTCTGCTGTGTCAGTTCAGTGGTGATTTACAGCTCAACAGATGACTCTCTGTCCAGGTGTTTGTCTGTTTTGCATATTCATCACTCCGGACAAACAAACAAACAAACAAACAGACAAACAAACAAACAAACAAACAGACAGTGATGAATAATCAGCTGCCTGGTTTTGCTGACATCAGTAGCAGTAATAATGTAATTGTGATGTGTTTTAGGGGGTTAAAGTGGGCCACTTGTTTAAAAGCTGATGAATAGACATGCTGATCAAATTTCCAGAGACGTATTTTGGCGGTGTTCCAAGAGGAAATCAAAGAGCAGAAAGGAGCAGAGCAAACCTCCTCAAACCCCCTTCCACTGAATACTACACTAAAGAAAATCTTACTACGTTCTTCTTCCACCTAAGTTCCGTTACACCTTACAGGAAGTACATTTTTGTATTTCTGTGATATTTTGATACCAAAACAAACATGGAAGCCATATCATAGCTCACAGCATCTACAGTCTGCGCTGTGATTTGCAAGATATTTGAAATTGAAAAAGTGTATTTATACACTACTGAGAGAGTTATTTTGGTTAATCTTTAGAAAGACAGAGCAAAATCCTGGTGCAGTAAAGCTCTACATAAGTACTGAAACTGATGTAGTAAAGCTCTACATTAGTACTGAAATGTCAAGCCTGATGATATTCATATACTTTTGTATTTTCTACTCTATTTTGTTAAGTACAAAACAAGCAAACAAATAAAAAGCCTATAGATAATTGTATCTGAACATGGATTTTTAATATTCAACTTTCCTGGGGATTTGACATGTGCACACCACAAGATTACATTAGAACTGACCCCAAAGTAAAACGCATTTCATGACATTGCCAACTTGGATTGTAGAAAGGATATTTAAGTTAACACTAAACATAACAATTACAGCTAGATCTATATAGTGCAACTACCCAAGACAACTAAAGTACTTGTTGGTTGTGTAGTTCAAACACTGACTTCATGATATTTACATTTTTTCTGTTATTATTATATGGTTACCAGTGAGAACAGTGATTGATTAACTTCTGTGAATAACCGCCTTGCAAAAGCAGGCCCTACACTCATTCATAGCATAGATTTTTTTGAAGCTATCTTACTTCGAAAAGCTGAGAGCCAATCAACAAAACTTGTTCACTGAAACTCACAGACTTCAAAGGGGCTTCACTGACTCTCGTTCCAGCCATTGCTTTTTTATCCGCCATGAGCAAAAGGGCAGGAGGTTGATGCTATACTAATAGAAGTAATAAATTAACTGATCTGTGTTTCAATCTGGTAAATATGTGAAAGACGTATTGCATTAGGAGAACTCATATGGTGTCAAGTAGGTTGGAGAAATGTATATTCTTACATTTAAATACCTTTCTATAATTTCCTCACCACATGTGGCAAACCACACCAATCTGTCGTCTAAAGAGGTTAAAAAAACAAGAATTTTAAACCTGGTTTTGGGTTTGAAGAAATGGTATTGCTTGGCAACTCTGCCTGTCCTTCCTCATCAGCCTGACACACTAATCATGGGTCTTAAAAACTCCCCCACTGCCACGCTGCCACCATATCCTCGCCACGCCCTGATTACAGCCTTCTGATTGGCCCTAATTGGCTGCACATGTGGCCCAGGGTCACAGTTGAGAGACGCCATGATGTGGCGCACATACAATTTTCTATCTCACATATATATACAGTTATAAGACATAACAATGAAACACAGCCATGCATGCACCAGATGCATGTGCACAGAAAATCACATATGGATGCATTAGTGTACGTGCAGACACATGCTCCTAAATGTGATGCAGAGTATTTCTACACATTTCATTCAACATCAGAACATCCGTCCATCCATTCAGATACCTCTCATGTTTTTCTACAGGCTTACTTTATTGGCAAAAGTCACTACAGTGTAGTAAAGTGACTGCTGCTTGTCTAAAAATAATTGTGAAAAAGCTAAAATCTCTCGAAGCAAATGGCCACAAACCACACTTAAGGAGCCAAGCAGTAAAAAGTGAACCAGTGAAAGACAGAAAGAGGAGTGCAAGGGAGAGAAACCAAGCACATAAATCACACTCTACAGTCTGCATTATAATGACATGGTCACATAAATGCAGCACAAATGAGTCCTCGCAATTCTTAATATAACTCCGCTATACAGGACCCATGCCAGTGCTGTACCTCTCGCTCAGTGGCGGGAGCCCTGGATTGCCACGGGGAGCGAAGGTACGAGGCGGGAAATAGTGCCCATAACAATGGACCATGTTTACACTGGCAGAGCCCAGCTTTGTTTTCACTGCTCTCTCTGCNTGTGTGTGTGTGTGTGTGTGTGTGTGTGTGTGTGTGTGTGTGTGTGTGTGTGTGTGTGTGTGTGTGTGTGTGTGTGTGTGTGTGTGTGTGTGTGTGTGTGTGTGCATGTCTATATGTGTCTGCGTTTGTGGCCCATGTGCTGACCGATGCAGAACACAGTTGGGACAAAGCCCTGTAAGCCAGAGGGGATATAATGAAATATTAAACCATGCTAAATCTGAGATGAGATCAGACCTGAGCCAATAATTTGAACATACTTCAGCCCTTTATGAGCATAGGAGGGGCTGGGGTGCAGGGAACTAAATATTTTGGGGTATTGTTTTAGAACACTTTTTAATGCTTGATCTACTTTAGCTCATCTTAATCTACACAATGACTTCTCTATGATGCACATTCTTAACTGCCTCAGTGTGGTGAACCTCATCTAAATAATACTGTAGATGGAGTGAAGCAAAAGTCAAGAATCATTAATTTGATGCAGGTCTGGGTAAAATAAATGCATGTTCATGAAACACCAGAAAAAAGGGAGGGAGTAAAGAATGCATACAACAGACAGTTTTGACAAAGGATGCAGCTTCTAAAGATGTGGAAAATCATATGTATTCCATATGAAAAATAACACAAATGTTAAATAAGTTATGCAGTAAATAATTCAAGCCTTGGATGACAAATACATAACAATTTGGATAATAATTCTGCCCAAAAGGGTTAAAAAATCCCATTAAGACAATGTATCATTGGTATATGTGCATATGCATGACGTGTAAGAGTAAGTGCGTCTGGTTTCAATCAGCACGCAGCTATTGCCTACTTAATCTACAGCATTAAAGTGCTGTTTAAGGCCCAACATTTACTTGCAAAACACACACACACACACACACACACACACACA